>JAPQWV010000669.1:0-300000 GCA_027422505.1 Craterostigma plantagineum | reverse complement strand
TGATGATTATGCTTTTCTTGAACTAATGATTTTAATTTTTCCCCCCTTATTCTCTTGCAAACAGCGAAAGGAAACATATCGAACAGCATTAAAGAACAGAGCAATAGATATGGCTTTTATTGCTTTTAAAGTGGCAAAAGAAGAAAGATGAATTAGCAGGGCTCTCCTTGGTATGCCTAAGATCAAAATTTACTCGAAGGGTAAAATTCCAATTTCTGCCAATCAAGAGTGGTCCGCGGTTTACAATTTTTTTAGCCTTTTATTATTGCAATAATCAATCATGTCTTTACTAGACAATGTCGTAAGAAAACACATAATGTGACGGCATTAATGATCGTAACCTTTTTAGTTCCCTCTTTAGAATTGCATATTCGAATAAGTTGTTGCTACGTTATCTATATTATTTCAAGAGTTGGAAATCTCCCTTCTTAGGCCTTAGACATGAGATCTGGATTTGGCCTTGAAGGGTAATTACGAGCTTATGTTGCGCGGGATCTGTTTAAGATCTACTATTAATTACGCTCTTATTTGTATCTTCGATTTGCTAGGCAATTATATGTGAAACTCATTTGGGGATAGTTTATTTTTTGTTGTACATTTCAATCTGCACGTGGGACGTTGGAATCATTTTTGGCACTAGGCGAAGATCTTTCGAAGGTACAGTTATTAGAATACGTGGACGAAGTTTTTGTAACTATTTTTGTTGGTTTATGCATGATATGTTTATAGTACTAATTCCATATTTTTTACTAAGATTTCATTTCTTGCCAATGTTGATTGTGAGAGTCCGCTAGCAAAGGCATGCACTAATTATCGGTCAAAAGTTGTGATTGAGTTGGCGAGTTTTTTAATGTCCATTTACAAAGACCTTTCGTTTTTGAACAGATCTTGCATCAACATCTTCCGGCCTCAAATAGAAGACTACCATAGCAACAACGGCAGGGCGTTTGTTGAGATGAGTCCAAGGTTTATCCCAATCGATCCCTGGACAAAGAATCAAAGCAGAGCCATAGCGTGGACAATGGCTTATCTGCAGTGAACATCAACGATTCTGACAAGCTCGATGCTTTGACAAGAGATTCATCGACGACTAGCAGTGGCAACGGCATAATCCGAGAAGTGGGAGAGATTGAAGAGTCAAGCCGAAGAATACAATGAAGACCTGTGGAAAAGTTACGTAGCTCCCAGCTTATATATTTGCAAGAATCTTGGCCTTTTAAGTAGATACTAATATAACATTTGTTTGTAGTGTTTCAATTCCTCAACCAAGTAAGAGTGCACCGCGAGATTCAATCTTTGTCGCTCAAGTACGCAAGGCAACCTTCAGCTGCATCTGTAAGGAATATAAATTAGATCTGTGAGGAATATAAATTAGAACTGATGATTGTGTAATTCCATACAATTTCGTAGTTTTCAGGGATCCTTTGCCATCGTTATTTCTTATAAAAAAAAAATTCCTTTGAGGTTGACGAGGGAGAATGAGATGGTGGTTGTCTTTTGTTGTTAGAGTTGGATTTGACATTCTTTTTGTTGGAAGTGTTTTGATATATGGATTAAAATAATAACATCCTTACCTAGGATTGCAGATCTCCCGCTAACATTGGAAGTTTTCTTACGAGTCAGACTTACAGGCGTGCAAATAGCATCGGTCCAGTATGACAATATTGCAACTGTCAGCACGAATGAAGATCTTACAAAAAAAAGTATGACAATAATCGTGTGTTTCTACGAGCAGTCATACGTTGATGGAGCTGCAGTAGTGCAACTTACCGCGATAATTTCAGCAATTTAGTTGTGCAAAACAGCCGTCGTGCGAATTGGACGCTTACGGTCTCACTCTTGCAGTTTCATCCTTACGAATTACTTATCCATAATGCACTAACGAATTGCACACTACTGACCATTTCTTAGAAATTAAAACAGTTATTAAGTATTATACCGATCGAACAAAATTACCGTTTCTCATTTGTCAAAATTGTTCAAATCGGGGAGAACATTGTAAATATTGTTAACTGAATAAATGTTAGCCGTAATGCACCACTGAATTATACACTACTGAATTGTACACTACTGAATAGGATGAACTATTGCATATTGCACTACCGAATTACACACTACTGACCTTCTGGTTGGTAGTGTAATTTTCTTCGGTAGTGCAAATCTCTTCGGTAATGCAAATCTGTTCGGTAGTGCAATTTCCTCAGTGGTGTAGTTCTTCAGTAGTGCAATCATGTGTTCGGTAGTGCAAATATGTTCGGTAGTGCAATTCTCCTCAGTGGTGCAGTTCTTCGGTAGTGCAATCTGTTCGGTAGTGCAATTCTCCTCAGTGCTGCAGTTCTTCAGTAGTGCAATCATGTGGTCAAACCAGCAGTAGTGCAAGTTTTTCCCTACAGTAGCAAACATGTGGCCAAGGTATTTCACCCGTTTTGTTTATCAATTTTGTGTTTATGATTTTGTGTGCTACAATGTTCGTTAATTTTTTAATCGTCGAGTATTTGGTGCTACTGTGGACAGGCAGATGATATTAAGCTATTGAGCTCACTGAGTAGGGATGACTTGAAGAAAGTCTGAGGTGAGAACTTCTCTGAGTGGATATCATTTCCAGCTTACGAGCAAGTGTGAGCCTTTTTTGGTGTTTCTAGGGTATAGGATTTGGGGTTTCCTTTCATTTTACAGTAATACCTTAATATTTGACTCATCAATCGTTTCCTTGACGGTTTAGTCACAACTGCAAGTGGGGAAAATGTGGCTAAGTACTCGCTGAAAAAGAATATAAAGAATTTTGTTGTTGAGGTGACGTGTCAAAATTTATTTTACTGATCCACCTACGATGGCCGTACATTTGGAGATTGCATCCAAGTGTTATTCTAGGGAGAGAAATAAGGCCAAGATTATTTCTCGATGAGCTTACCAATATCAATCGTCTAAGGCATATGCATCTGTTTCGATTACTCGGTTAGTCTTTACCATTTTAATTAATTTTTTGTTGTTAATTATGTTGCTTTTAAGTTTTTTTTTCCATTGCTACATTTACGGAGTTAATGGCCTATTGTATCAAATACGATAGAATGCTTATTTTAACACCCAAAAGATGATGGATTTTGAAATTAAGATACATAATATTTTTCTTCAGCGAGTACTTAGCGTAGTGAACATTTAATTTGCATTACTGATACGAATATCTGAATGTTGGCATTCTTCACAATACATGACTGAAAAATTATTATGGCCAGACCAGATCAAGCAAAAATGGTGTAATTTATAATGCAATATTTTTTTATATTGTTACACGTATAAAAAATTGGGCATTCTTTACAATACACGGCTGAAATATTATTATGACGATAATTATGAATAATTTATCATGTATCATGCAAAATTATTATTATTTATATTGTATAATGCATTTCACCTTTTGACTCTATTTATTTAGCGACTGACATTCATTAGAAACATTTAATTTGCACTACTGATACATCTGAATGTTGGTATTCTTCACAAAACACGACTGAAATATTATTATGGTGAAAGTCAAATAAAATTATTTGTAATGTATAATGCAGTAATTTGTATATGGGAAATGTATATTGAGTAAATAGTTATGGGATTAGGATATTGTCATATCATATAACTTCATTACTCTGTTATGCATCTCAACTTCTTTGATCTTCAACGGGTCGAAGTGTGAGGAAGAGAACTCAAGTCCACTCTACCCACCTTCAAGCTAAGGAATCGGAGATTGGTAAGAATTTTTTAGCATCAATATTGCAAGACTGCTCTACTGATATACTATTATTCTATATAATAAAAAAAGTCGAATTTGTTTCTAATAACAATGTTATAAGACTGCTTCACGGGTTGACATTATATTAGGTTATGATAAAATTAGCTTTGTAAGACGGCAACTAAAAGACTACTTAATGTAACAATCGCCCCAAAGTCAAATTTCTCTGTCTCAAACGAGTCAAATCTCAAGTTGTTTGAACATTGGTCTCCACTACTTAAACATTGTATGACTGTAAGGTTGCACAACCAATACTTAAACGTTGTAACGATGCACATTTATCGACTGCACTACTTAGACATCGTAAGACTGTAAGACTATACGACTGAGACTCTAGAATATGATTTTATTACTCCCTTCGTCCCGGTAAACTTTGTCACATAAGTGGCCGGGCACGTAAATTAACGTGGTATTTTATAATAATATAGTACAATGAAAAGGTAATAAAGTGTATATTTTAACACGTCTTTCAAGAATATTTAATATTATTATATTGATTGTTTGTGATAGTTTTTTGATAAATAAGGAAAGGTGATAAAATTAGTGGGACGTCCGAAATGGCAAAATGTGATAAAATCAGTGGGACGGAGTATTTTTTATAAAAAGCTATGGATAATCCTGCAATATTACACATCAAAATGATTGATCTGTGTGACAAAAACTGGCTAATGAAAACATTTTGGTATTGGACTTAGATCGAACGTGAGACGAAGAAAGAAGATGAACTTGAAGATGATGCAATAGTCAACATTGTTTACCATGAATTCTATAACAGTTAGGTGAGAGATTGCTTAACTGAAGGTATGTAATAAGTACATAATACTACTGTTGTATACTGTTATAATGCACTACTGCATCGTTCCACGACTGTTTCAATAACAGTCGTGCAATATTTCGTACAGTCGTGCAGTTTCTTGTGGGTGTAAAGAGTATGAAGTCTACAACAATTAGGTGAGAGATTACTTAACTAATGGTATGTAATAAGAACATAATGCACTACTGATGTATATTGTTATAATGCACAATTGCATCGTTCCTACTCCTGTTTCCTAAATTACATGATTGTTTCAATAACAGTCGTGCAACAGTTTTCGTACAGTCGTCCAGTTTCTTGCGGGTTGTAAAGAGTATGTATTGGAACATTTCTCTCTGATTTTTTTGTTTGAAGTTCTACATAATTATGTTTCTAATTTCGTAATCTATGATTAACATTTATTTAGGGTTTGTACTGTTTTTGCACGACTGTTATTGACGCAGTCGTGTAATTGGGCGGGTCTTGGGTCCACTACAAAACAAATGGGCGGATTTCTTGAGGTTCTCTATCGTGCGTCTTGCAGTCATGCAGTCTTATGAGATGTTCTTAATTTTACAGTATGACAATATTGCAACTGCTCAACCTACTCCATGCAGTCCTTAAGTTAAGTCTCACGCGATAGTCTTACAATAAAAAAAAAGTCCAGTTGCACATTTGAAATAGTATTACAAATTAGCAGTAGTGCAGTTTTCAGTCATTCAGTCAGTTCCGGATCCACTTCACACCTAGGTGGGCTTTCCCTTACCCCTCGGTAGTGCAAACATCGACAGTGCAAATCTCAGGTTCAAAAATCGCATAATTTTTTATATACAATATTCTGCATCAGTAAAATAACTCAATCAAGAAATAGACCCGTGCAACGCACGGGGGTTGCACTAGTATAGTTAAAGGGTTGATGGCGGTGATTTTGGAGGATCATGGTGATTATTTTCACCTGTTTGCGAATAGTCTTCTACTACCTCCATAATACATTCGTCTTCCTTTCTGCAAATTTATAGCAAATCATAGTACATCACATCAGAATTATCACGTAATCGACCCTCAAGAATAATAAATAAAATACATTGAGCTCGTCATAGATCATCGTCCACTGCATAGCACTCTCTTGCAACCTGTATTTATATTCTCTCATATATTATACTAAGAAAATGGAACATTACATAACGATTAATCAATTATAATTGTCAGCTGAAAAAGAAATTTAAAACCACTAGAGATGAAAAAACAAGTTGTGACAAACTATAGCTACAGTGTGTCTTTTTTTTTTTCCATGTATTGAGTTTTTACAAACATGATATTGAAGTGGTATACTTGTAAATTCATTAAGACGACTAGACAGATATTTCTTTCAACTCAATCATCATTCCTGTGAACCACTTGTTTGAATCATTACAATCAATCATCGACGCTTTGAATTATTATCAGACTATCCATTTACTTGGTACAGTTCCCTTCATCATTTAGCTGATATAGTTATGGCAGTAGCAGCTTATGCGTCTGTGCTATCTCTTTTGACTTCTTTGGACAACGTTCTTCTGCCTTCTCGTCGCTGGATGATCCCAGACATGTCCCAGATCGAAGCACTACAGCAGAAGCTCAATTTCTTGCAAGAATTTCTCGAACTTCACTCGAAAAAATCATCTACCAGCGAACTACTCAGCGAGCTGGCGGTTAAACTGCAGATCAGCGAAGTCGTTCATGATTTAGAAGATCTATTCGACAAGTATGTCGTAGATCGAGTGCGCACCAAAGGACTCCTCGATGATCAGATCGGTGAGAAGATGATCTCGTCGTTCTATCAAGATCTGCAATTGTTAATTGAAAGATCAAGTCGATAAATCAAGAGCTGACGAAATTCGGAGAGGAAAACCATGGAATTGGGGCAGATCGAGGACGACACGTATTAGCAACTCTCCTCTTTGCAACCTCTGATTCGAGCGGTGAGAAGGCTGTGGGGCTCGAAGATCGTGTGTTGTACAGATAATGGATCGACTCACTGGGAACGAGCGTAGCCTACAAGTCATCCCTATCGTGGGAATGGGAGGTATTGGCAAGACGACCCTCGCTCGCAATACCTTCGATGAGAAACTCATCGTTGAGCACTTCGACGTTCGTATTTGGATCACACTATCGCAAGACTACGACGTGCAGAGTATTCTTTTGGGTCTCAAAAAAGATGGAGTTATTGATGGTGCTGATGATGATTTAGGAACACGTTTGTACCAAAAGTTGTTCGGTCGAAGGTATCTGATTGTGATGGACGATGTTTGGGGTACAGATGCTTGGGAAGAACTTAGGCCTTTCTTTCCGAATAATGAGAATAGAAGTCGAATTATTGTGACGACGAGGCTGATGAACGTAGCCGACAGTATAACAAGCGGTCCTAATAATAGTTGCTCGATGGGTTTACTAGACGATGAGAGCAGTTGGAAACTGTTCAGCGAAAAAGCCTTGGCAAAAACGGGGGAGGTCGACGAGCGAATTGGAGGAGATTGAAGGAAGATTGCAAGAAACTGCAAAGGGCTTCCCTCATGCTAGTCGTGGTCGGTGGACTCCTTTCAAATCCTAATAATCTGACCTGCGAATATTGGGAATCCGTTGCAGATGATGTGAACTCATTCTATCATTTGGAGATTGAGGAAAGCTGCTGGGGATATTGTATCTCAGTTATAATCATCTGCCTATTCATCTCAAGGCATGCTTCCTTCGGTGAAAGAATTTCCCGAAGACAGCTACATCTTTGTGTCAGAGCTTGTCGAGTATTGGATTGCCGAGGGAATTGTGCGGCCGTCGGCCAGAAATGATAATAAGACGTTGGAAGATGTTGCCATGAAATACTTGAAGATCTAATCGGCAGAAATATGATCTTCGTTCGAAAGCTGGGGGAAATGGGGGACATCATAACTTGCGGCGTTCACGATATCCTTAGGCAACTGTGCGTCAAGGAATCTTTAAGGAGAACATTTTCAGCATTGGAATATGCAGACGATAACAGTGGTATCACTGACAGCGAATGCTTTGTATGCCATGATCGAACGAGGACGAGGACGACGAAGAGGATGGCGTCAGCGAAGTCGTCCTCAATTGCTCGACATCATCAACGGCTGTCATGAATCCCATGGTGTGCGATGATTGCAGCTCAAAGCATACACGGCTTATCAAATCAAGATTCATTAGGTTGATAAACAAAGTGTACGGCAAGATCGTAGAAATCCCGCACACGACGAAGGTGAGGTGGCTTTCAATCTCCTCGGGAAAAGTTTGGTTAGAATACGCATCTCCGTTCCCCATCTCACTACTTTGGAATTTAATGGTCTTTCGCGAACGCGTTATGTATGGGACAGAGCTATTATCGAGAATATGGGAGATGCCACAACTTAGGAAAGTGTATTTACGTGGGGCGTTGCCTGTTGCTGATCCAAAGGACGAGAAGAAGATTCGTACTGCACAATCTACAAACACTTCATAAGGTTAGAAATATGAAGTGGACGGAGGAAGTCGTAACAAGGATCCCAAATCTCGTCGAGTTGAAGGCTAAATACGATTTAGAAGATGAAGACTACTGCCTCGAAAATCTTGCACGTCTGCATAGCTTCGATCCTTCCTGACACTATATTTTCGTTGTTGCACTTTGCGCATGGGAAACATCGCCTTCCCAAACTCGCTGCAGGAATTGGTTTTGGACAGTTGTGGACTTGCTGGGAAGACATGACGGTGGTCGGTTCGCTGCCGAACCTCCAAGTGCTTAAGATATCCCACAAAGCTTTGTCGGGGAAGAGTGGCGCGTGGTGGAAGGGCCAATTTCAGCGATTGAAGTACCTTAAACTTAAAGACATGACGGTGATCGGTTCGCTGCCGAACCTCCAAGTGCTTAAGATATCCCACAAAGCCTTTGTCGGGGAAGAGTGGCGCATGGTGGAAGGGCAATTTCAACGATTGAAGTACCTTAAACTTAAAGATTTAGATGTTGAGGCTTGGAGAGCAGAGGCTAGTAGTAGCCTTCCTGCTCTTGAGGTGCTTGTCCTTAGAAACATGTCGAGGCTGAAGGAATTCCTTTAGGCATCGGAGATATAGATACCCTTCGTAGGATAGAAGTGTCATATTGCAATGAATGCGTCGTCGACTGGGTAAGCAGATAAGGAGGAACAAGACGACTTGGTAATGAGATTCTTGTTGACTTTGAGTTTGACTGAGATGACAAAGAATTAAGTCCATCCGACGCTGTATAATTATCAGTCCGCCGTGTTGTGTTATTAGTAAAAAGCTCAATATACAAGTAAGTGGCCGTGAATGGATTACCAAGAAAACACCAGTATCTTTTATAGAAATATATTTTATTGTTTGAAAAAAATGCAATGTATAAACTAGTCCCAAGGGCATCTCCAACCATTTCTACTGAACCATTTAGTCAGATATAGAGTTTGAACTGTATGAACAAACTCTAATCATCTCATATATATTTTAAAAACACACATAATATCTCAAAATATTCCATTAATTTAAACTATTATAAGAATTGTATTATCATTTTAGAGTTTATAAAAGAAATTATTTATCAACCTTAAATTTATAAAATCTATAATATTTGGTTATATAAATTGTAATATCTAAATAAACAAATTAAATTATAGAACAGTTAAAAATGGCACGTAAAGTACAAAAAAAAAAAGAGATAAAGAAAGAAAAAAAAATGTGAAGGAAAGAGAAAAAAAAACAATTGTAATCATTTATAATTAATTTGAAATTGAAAATCTTAAAAATACACGTAAATTACCAGTAATATATATGTGAAACCAAAAAAATAAAAATAACTAATTTGTAGTAAGGAGAACCATTACTGCAATATTATAGGGTTATAATTGTAATTCTAAATCGATATCCCCAATCTTCCATCGTTGTCTTTAGGGGTTGTCAATGGGGCGGAAATCCCCGTCCCAGCGGGGTCCGCCACGAACAGAATGGGGAATCCTGCCCTATTCTACCCCCGCGGGGCTGGGATGGGGAACATTTTTTCCCGTAGATATCCCCGCCCCGTCCGATAATAAAAATAATATATATTTATTCGATTAATATATTAGAAGATAAACAATATTAAAACATACTTTGAAAATATTAAAATAATATAAATATGATTAAACATATAGCTTAAATAATATAAATAATATTAAAATATATTTTAAACAATATAAATAATGTTAAAATATATTTTACATAATAGTAAAATAATATAACTTCAAGTCAGAGATTTACTTTGATTTTATTTGGTATATATGCATTAGAGATATTTAGTTCTTCGATACTTACTTCATTAGACGAAGGCGGATAAATAAGTAAGTAGTCATCAGGATTGGATAATGGTATTTCCCTCGTCTTGTAACTATCATACAGTTCATCATAGTTAATAGTGATTTCTGCCCAATCATCCCTATTTCTCTTTTTTTTTCTTTAGTGCATCATGTGCAGATGAGGTTGTGAAAGGCATTAGATAAGGTAGATTTAACCCGGAGAAACTAACATCATAAATAGGGAGTGGTCTCTTTACAATAGAGTTTGGGTTGAACCCTAATCCTTCATGTGGGTCATAGAATTCTATGTCTCTAGCTTATTCATGAAGATCGTTCTATCTGATTGTCCTCTCCTAATAAGTAAGTCTTCGAGCTTCTTAATCTTAGCATACAATTTGCACGTTCTTTATTTAGGATATCGAACTCGCATGTTTTTTGATTCGCTCATCGTTGCAAGTTGTCAATTTGTCTCTTAGCTCACTAATCTGTGTTGTCAAACCTTCTATTTCAAAGTCACGACTATCAACTTAGACTGTGCTACTTCTAGCAGACATTCTAGGTTGCTATTCTCTCGTAATTGCTTAAGTAGACATGCATAATTATTGTCAAATCGAGCCTGTAAGTCATTGACCTTTGATTCAGATTCAGATAGATAAGATCTCAAGTCAACTAAGCAAGTTTCTAATCTACATACTTCATCACGGGTCGTATCTAGGATTTCTAATGTGTTAGATAACTTCACTTCTGTTGACCTGAGGTATTTAAGTTCATTTTGAAGGATAATGTTTTTTCTTGAAGTTCAGAATACAGTCTTAGGTCAAGAGTTTCTACCTCCTTTTCGGAAGACAGCTCCTTGTTTTCAGTATCAGCATTGGCTTCCATGTTCTTTTGCTCAGAGTCATCTTCTTCCACCAGAGCCATCAGGGCTATCTTCTCCGTCTCACTTTCAGATGTATCTTCTAGCCAGTGATCCTGTTCAGCCATCAATGCGGTTCCAGATTTCTTCTGCTTGAGCAGTTGAAGTTTTCTGGTGTAGTACTCTTCATCCTTTTTCTTGGGAAGGTAACAGTCTCTAGCGAAGTGCCCAGGCTTTCCACAATTGAAGCATTTGCTAGGCTCAGAATCATTCCTAGTATCAGGTTGTTGAAAAGGCTTTGGCGGCTGTTTGGAGCTTGATGAAAACTCTCTGACGATTGGCAGATGATGATGATTTTTTGAAATATTGTTTTGCCATTCTTTTCGTTATAAAAGCCACGTGCTTCTCGAAATCTTTGAATTCAGGGTCTGATTCTGACTCAGAGTCTTCACTTTCTAATGGACTGGAGGTCTTAACAGTTTTACTCTTTGCAGCTTTTGCACTTTTCTTAAGATTGGTATCTGTCACAAGGGCAACTGTGTCCATGATTGCTTTACCTTTCTTCTCTCCGATCGCTTCATAAACATCGTCATTGTGCTGCTCCAGACTTTCGTAAACACTGTGAATATCAATTTGATCTAGGTCCTTGTTAAGCCTGAAGTGTGTGGTGACTCTCTTCCATTCTGGAGGCAGGGAGGTAAGAAATTTGACATTGAGTTCTATGTTAGTTTTTATGATGTTTATCTTCTTAATTCGTTCACGAGGACCATGAACCTGTTGTAGGTCTCGCTGATTTGCTCATCAGGCTTATCCTTGAATGAATCGTATGCTGCAAGGGTGTTGGCTTTCTTCGCTCTTAGTCCACTCTCTGTTCCTTGCATTAATTTTGCAGTCTCATCCCACATGGCTTTAGCGGTTGGAAAGCTATCCACTTGAATCAGTATGTCATTAGGTAAGCCTTGCATCAAATAATTCTTGCCAGAAAATCTGCTTTAGCTCGTTTCTTTTCCGCGTCATTGTATTGTGCTGGAGTTTTGAGTATTGTGCTTTCTTAAACTGCTGGAGTGACGGTGTTGTCCCCACGAACTGTGACCCAGAATTGTTTTGGTCCATTCTCAAGAGAATCGATAATGTCTTCGCCATTGTCCTTTATTTCAAGAAAGTTCAGGAATCTGCTTCTCCAGACTCCGAAGTCTCCGCGCCTCAGAACTGGAACACGGATGTTGCTTCCCATGGCTAATGAATCCATTTGTTGTTTGGTAGTGATCGTTACGTGGAGGTGATCTGCGGAATGAAGCGTTAGTCTCGAACAATTTTAGTCAAGTTTGAAACAAATAAGAATGATATTTAGTGTTCTTATTTTATTAATTTAATATATGGTGGTTGTAGCAGAGAAATACTCAAGACTAGTCGAGTTACTTTAAAACTTTTGATTCAAGCGACTCTCGGACGATTTGTGGTAAAGTAAGAATGTGTCAATCGGACAATTTGAGCGAAATCGTGAAAGGTAAATATTAATCGGATGATTTATCAAATCGGGCGATTTGACTCAAACTACCAATTAGTGTTTTGAAGAGAATTCATGTTCGTTACAGTGAAATCGGGCGATTCTGTGGAATCACACGATTTCCTCTTCAGGAAAGAAAGAAATCGGGCGACTTAGTCTTAGAGACCGGAAATCGCCGAGGCTTAAATCGGACGATTGTGGTGCAATCGATTGATTTTCTCTTATGTGATAGAAATCGGGCGATTCCTAGACACACACTGTGTGAAAGAAATCGGGCGATTTAGTCTTGGAGACTGGAAATCGCCGAGGCTTAAATCGGACGATTGCGGTGCACTTGATCGATTTTCCTTATGTGAAAGGAATCGGGCGATTCCTACGAAATTAAACCATCTCCATCGAATCCTTCAAAAATTCAAAGGCTATGTGAAAAATCTACCCGAAAGTGAAGAACAGACCCAACAAAAAAAATTTCAGACTCGATTTTCTGGTTTCAAAACAACTCAAACTTGACTATAATCTATGTGAAAGAACAGAGATGCACTCATTAACAATTTTCCTCTCCAAAAGATGGTAAACAGAACGATTTAACAGGCACATCCATGAAAAATCGAAAATGGATTTGAGCAAAGGTTCATTCAAATCTTTTCAGAATTTAACAAAACTGGATTCAAATTGATGAGATCGATCCACGTTTTGCTCTGATACCACTTGAAGGTCCACTTGTTACCAAACAAGGATCAAAAGATTATTAGAAAGATTAAGACCGTATGAAGCACCTTTTAGTGTGTGTTTGTGTGTGTTAATCGAGAACTGCTTCAAGGAGTTTTTCTTTTGATTAAACCCTAACAAGGGTATAAACGGGCTTTATATACCACAAACTCTTTGGTATATTAAAGCCCAAGTCCAAAACTTCTACAAAGTACTAATTGTCTCCCCAACCTACTCCAATACATTAATATCACAATTTTAACCCAAAACACAAATAACTAGAGGACACTATAATTAATTCCTAACAGGTGGCAAACATGATATACGGCCGGCTCGAAGTGAGGTAGAGAAGAGATCCAATAATACTGCAATACAGTGTGATGTCGACCGATTTACCAGAGGGATCGGCATCCAACTTGCAGCTTGGTGACATAGGAGTGCTGAGAGGCTTGCTCTGGTTTTGATGAAACTTCTTCAGAATATCCTTGATGTATTTTGTCTGACTGATGGAAATTCCATCATTGAGCTGCCTGACTTGAAGGCCTAAGAAAAATTGCATCTCTCCCATGTGACTCATCTCGAATTTGCTCTTCATGAGATCTCCAAACTTCTTGCAGAGCCGAGGATTTGTTGATCCGAAGATGCCGACGTATACTTGGACGACATCAGATCTTTTTCATGCCATTTAATGAAGAGGGTTGTGTCTATCGTACCTCGTATGAATCCAGACTTCACGAGGAAATCACTCAGGACATCGTACCAAGCACGTGGGGCTTGTTTTAGTCCATAGAGAGCTTTGTCCAAGCGATATACGTGATCGGGATGTTCTTGATCAACGAAACCTTCCGGTTGAGCGACGTAGACTTCTTCTTTTAACACGCCGTTGAGAAAGGCAGTTTTAACATCCATCTGATAGACTTTGAAGTCTTTGTAAGCCGCATAAGCCAGCAGGAGGCGAATAGCTTCGATACGGGCAATATGAGCATAAGTCTCGTCGTAGTCGATGCCTTCCTGTTGATTGTATCCCTTAGCAACTAGCCTTGCTTTGTTCCGGATCACTTCACCATCTTTATTTTCTTATTCTTGAAAACCCATTTAGTTCCGACCACTGTTTTCCCATGTGGACGGGGTACCAAGGTCCACACTTGAAGACGTTCGAATTGATTGATTTCCTCTTGCATTGCAATTGTCCAATCCGGGTCTCGAAGTGCGTCTGCTACTTTCATAGGCTCGTTTTGGCTCAGGAAGCAACTGAAAAGACTGTGTTGACAACGTGTCCTCACACTAACCGAAGGATCGCCAATTATCTGAACAACCGGGTGGCCTCTCGTCCACTTGCGCTCATGAGGCAAGGCTGAAGTTGATGCGTCAGCCATCTGTGGATCTATATTGCCTATAGTCTCCGATTGATCATTTGTCTGAGGAAGTTCCAATGCTGCACTTGGATTGATCGTCTCTGATGGTACTTCCTCGATGACCACTATAGGTTCTTCGGTATTCTGTGGCAATTCTGAATCGGGTGGGGTAGAGGTGTGAGATGAACTTGGTACGTCGGTCTCGGTTCGGTGGAGAATCCATTGTAGGTGTAGTCGTGTATGACCGATATACCGGTTCGAAGAGAGAATCCAAGTCGTCTATTGCAAGTCTCGTTGCTTCTTCTGACACTGATCCTGAAGTTGTTGCCATCTTCTGTTGGTTTTGTGCCAACACACTAGTGATTACGGGTTCTGAAATGTTGTCTTCAGAAGCCAACGGGTTGAGCACGGGTCCTGAACTGAATTGAGCAGGAACCAACGGGTTAGGCACGAGTCCTGGACTGAGTTGACCAGAAGCCAGTTCTGCCACTTCGTGGGACATTATAGCTTTCCTTAATAGTTCGGTTGGACTTGATGTATACTCGGTACGCTTTTGATGTTGAAGAATACCCGACAAATGTAGCTTCGAATGCTTTAGGGTCGAACTTTGAACGTTGCTCTCGGTCGTTCGCCACAAAGCACTTGCACCCGAAGACTTAAGGAAAGAGATGTTGGGCACTCTATTATTCACAATCTCGTACGGAGTCTTGTTGAACCGTTTGTGAACCACCGTCCTGTTTTGAGTGAAACAAGCGGTATTGACTGCTTCAGCACACAGAAAGTGTGGAAGTCCCGATTGGATCAGCATTGTACGAGCGGCTTCCACTAGTGTTCGATTTTTCCTTTCAACGACCCCATTTTGTTGAGGTGTTTTTGCGGCTGAAAATTGTTTACTTATTCCAAGTTTCTGATAAAACTCACTGAGGTGATTGTTCTTGAACTCAGTGCCGTTGTCTGTTCTAACAACTTGAATAGTCTGTTGCAGCAGATTTTGAGTTGTGTTCACAAAATTGATAATCAAGTCACCGGTCTCATTTCGTTCGGAGGAACTTTGTCCACATGCAGCGAGAATAGTCATCTACAATCAGCAGGACATACTTTCTTCCATTGATACTCTGAGTCTGCATCGGACCACAGAGATCCATGTGAATTAGTTCCAATGGTCGAGAAGTAGACGCATTTTGCTTGACGTGATGAGATGCTCGCTTCATTTTTCCTAGGTGACATGCCGAACAATGATGCTCCCTTTGTAGTTGTATAGTTGGAAGACCGTGAACCGACTTTTTCGTAGAAAGATGTTGGACAGCTTTCATGTTTAGATGAGACAGTCGTTGATGCCATAAGCTGTTCCTCTGTAAATCAATCTGAGAAATGAGGCATACAGCTGTTGAGGGCCGCACGGACGTCAGGTTGATCGTGTAAAGATTTGATCTCCGAAGTCGTTGAAGGAGTTCTGTGTTCTGACTATCCAAAATTCTGTACGGTCAGCATGGAAGACCACCTGGAAGCCTTTGTCACAGAATTGGCCTATGCTAAACAAGTTATGGCGGAGGCCTTCGACGTATGAGACATCTTTGATGGTCAGATTCTTCAGAATGATATCCCCAAGTCCTAGAATCGGGGCTGAATCGTTGTTCCCAAATCTGACTTTGCCGTTTGGTCGGTCTTTGTTGTTGCTCAGCAGCTCTTGTTTACCAGTCATGTGTGTGGAGCAACCAGAGTCGAGGTACCACACATGATGGATCTGCAAAAACAATTTAGAGAGCTTTAGGTACCCACTTAAGCATGGGTCCTCTCGGATTAGCAGATTTAATTTGGGTTCAGATATGACTCCTAAATCTATTTTTGGAAGAGTCTTAATAACCCATTGCACTTTTGGAGAAGTGGGTTTGGGTTTTGCCTCTATAGGAGACTTGGCCCTTTTGGCTTTTGTCGTCCTAGGTGGAGATTTAGGAACCCATTTGGGTTCTTTACAGGGAAGGTTTATTTCAGCTCGTACAAATGCCTTGGAAGGTTTGACTGAGGAAAAGATCTTTTCTTGTGATAGTCTCCTAAGGTGCTTGGGGGATTTAATTTCTACGGGATACCTCAGGTGAGTACAGTCATGTACGGCGCCATAAGCTTTCTTTATGGCTGGATCTTGTTTCCTACGAGCCTGCCTTATGGCATTTGTTTCAGAATGATTAGTAGTAATTTTTGAGGTAGAGCCTATTTCGAGATTTTCACTTCTATAGGTGATAGGCTGAAGTGAGCACGTAGAAGCAATTATTTTGAACGTAGAAATGGCTCTTTTATTACTACGAGTGTCTTTTATTTTGACAGAAGGTTCTTTATTTTAGGACTAGACACTCTCGCCTTCGTAGTCGGTGCTGGCTCTACGCTCCCTGTGGATGTAGGTGAAGTAGAATTAGTCTTAGCACTTGTAATAGAATTATTAATGCTCTTACGATCTTTTGAAGGCAATTTTTCTATTTTCATGCTTTTTATGATAGCGTGTGAGGAAGTTTGGGAGGACAGGGAAGCATTGAGATTTTCCATCTCTTTAAGAATTTTTTTTTTCAGCTTCGAAATTCTCTCTTTCTTTGTCTAGTTCGCCTGTGACTCCTCTATCTGTTTTATGATAGGGGTTTGTAGAGAGAATTTTGATAATTAACCTTTTTGACTTCCTCGTAGTGTCCTTTAGAGTCAGGAGGTAAGACTTGAGCTAAATCACTGACAGGTGTTAAGGATGGTTTCCTATTTTTGTCCTTTTCAATTAGTTCATTGTAGTCAAAGGGGATCTCAGCCCATGTGAGGCTTGTTTGATGGATGAATCAAACGCAACATACGTCGATTCCGTAATGTTCCTAAGAGAGGTTGCATCTAAACCCATGTTCTTAATGTCATGCATTTCTTTCTTCCGTAAAATACGTGGGTTAGTGTAACC
This sequence comes from Craterostigma plantagineum, assembly GCA_027422505.1. Lineage (NCBI taxonomy): Eukaryota > Viridiplantae > Streptophyta > Magnoliopsida > Lamiales > Linderniaceae > Craterostigma > Craterostigma plantagineum. The sequence continues at coordinate 282,765 of JAPQWV010000669.1, read as the reverse complement.
TATGCCTTCTATTGGATTATAAAACTATATATCCTTGGGCTTGTTTAAGAATATCGTCTGTTCAGAGTGTCCCCTACGCGTAAGAAGATCATCTAATTTTTTAATTTTTGCATACAACTTCCTGCGTTCCTCACTTACGAGAGCATAATTATTTTCTACCGTCAGTTTGGCAGCTTGACAGGTGTCTAGATCCTTACTAAGCTCACTAACCTTGCGTTAGATGTTTCTAATTGAGCTTCTAAGTCAGTGATCATAGAGGTAGCTTTGGTTATCCTACAATTTATGGTAGCTTTCTCGTTGAGATGCCTAACCAAACAATTGTAGTTATTTACTAGCCTATCTTCTAATTCTTTAATCGTTTCACTATGCTGTCCTAAAGGAGGTTGACTAGTCTCTCTAGAATGTAGACTCTTCGTAAGTTCTTCTATTTTTGCACTAGAGCTTCTAAGTTCTGATTCGAGACTATATTCTTCTCCTGAGCTCTCTCAAGTTTGTTCTCTACTTCCTTTATACTTTTCTGCTCACGTTTCATGTTAGCATATTGCGTTTGATATGATTCTAACATGGTCAATAATGTGGAAGGAGTGACTACCTCATTTGAAGACGTGGATGCGTTGTCGTCGTCCGTATGAGTGGATGTTTCGGCGTTCAAGTCGTTGTCGAGACGGGCCTGAGGGCTAAGTCCTCTTCTTCAGAGCTCGACGTGTCCTCGAGCCATTGGTCCTGTTCGGCCATGAGAGCTACTCCAGCTTCTTTCTGTTTTGTCAATTGAAGCTTCCTGGAGTAGTAGTTTGCATCTCTCTTCTTCGGGTGAGTGCACTCTCTGGCGAAGTGACCTGCTTTGCCACAGTTAAAGCATTTGTTAGTCTCTTTGGGATTCTTGAGCTCGGAACTCTCCGGAGCACGTTCTTTGTTCTTGGAGCTTGTAGTCCGAAGTCTGTTGGATGAGGTTGAAGACTTCTTCTTGAAGTACTTCTTGCTCATCATTTGTCCAATGAGAGCTAACTGCTTTCCAAGGGCTTTCATGTTCGGCTCGATGTCGGAGTCCGATTCTCCTTCTGACTCTGATGATGAAGGTGGCCTAATGATCTTTTTCTTTCTTGATCTTGTGCTCCTCTTCTCCGAGACTAAGGCAACCGTGTCATCGTTTTTTTGCCTTTCTGCTCTTTGATAATCTCGCGGTTATCATCCTCATGCTGAGCGAGATTATCGAACACGGCATGGACATCCAACTCCTCTAGATCTTTATTTTGCCGTATTTGTGTGGATATTTTCTTCCATTCCGTGGGCAGAGAAGATAGAAATCTTATTTTTGTTTCCATGTTTGTCTTTGTTATTTCTATCTTCCTCATCTCGTTGAGAAGAGTGAGGTATCGTTGGTAGATTTCGTATAGACTCTCCTCCGGCTTTGCTTTGAAGGAGTCGTAAGCAGTGAGAATACACGACTACAGTAGATTTTCGGCTTGATCCTTTAGAGCTATGAAATTCAGAAAGCGGCTTCTCCACACTGTGTATTCGCCTCTTTGCAAGATCGGCGGACGATTGTAATTTCCGAGTGAGTATGCATCCATGTTTGTATTATAGTAGTCGAGTTGTTGAAGGATCTTCGTTGATTGTTTTGAGAGTTGAAGACGATGTAAAGTGCTTCACAAGTGACGAAATTTGTTAGTAGCGTTTGATTCGAAGATTAGTTCGAGAATTATTTTCGATTCAATCTTTAAAGTATGATCGAAATTAATTTCGTCGATATAGAATGTATTTACTGTTCTCGTGCGAGAAATTTTGTCAGCGAAATATTTTACGAGCGAAATAAATTGCCCAAAATTGTTCTGCCGAGAAAAGTTTCTGGATCGTGAATTTATTTCGATCGTAAAGAAACAGTACGTTAGTAAGTTTCTCGACAAGTCAAAATAAATCCGTTGACTAGAAAAGTTTCTCGCGTATAAATGATTTTCGCCTGGTCAAACTTTAAAAGGTTTGACTGAAAAAGTTTTCGAGTGGAAGTTATTACGCATGCAAGGTCAAAAGTCTCACTCGAAAAAGTTTTTCGCTGGATAATGCTCGAGAAATATTTCTAACTAAAATCGTTTCTGCTGATGACGATTCTAGCGCTGACTTCGTATTCTGACCGAGAAAAATTCTCGCGCTAAGATTATCGATTGAGAAACTAATCCGATCGCAAAACCTGGCGAGAAAAATTTGAGCAATCGAGAAAAATTCACAGAATACGATTAACACATACTCGAGCAAAAAAAACAATCAGATAGTGAAGTTTGAGGTAATTGCTCGCAATCAAGTACTAATCACGCACGAACAAGCAATTAAACACGTTATGAAGCAAAATATATCGAATTTGATCAAAATCAGAACGTGTTCTTCATGTTCATCGTCAACAGTAAAATTTCAGAATCAAATTAATCAAAATTCGAAGTTCAAACTGCTACTGATCTAGTCGCGATGATCATTTATCACTTAATCTAGCACTGAAACATCAAATTCAAGTCAATTAAGCACAGAATTAATCTATTGGATCGAAAAACTTTTCGCGCCAAATATGTTCTTCGATGGAACAGTGTTCGAAATAAAATTTCGATCCAATTCTAACAATTTATGATTCAAAACAGAACGAATCTGCTCTGATACCAATTGTTAGGTCCTCAGATTAACAACTCTACGATCCTAGGCTAGAATCCATAGTAATTCGATCGTTTTGATAATCAATTGAATTCGATCGAAAAACTCAAGTTAAGAACACGAGAGAGTTCAATTAGAGTGAGAAAGTTACTGTTGTTTCTCTCTCTAGAAATCGAATTGCAAGCCCTTCGGATCAATTCTCTTTTCTCTATTCAGCTCAATTCATTTACAAGTATTTATACCAAACAAGCTTGGTATAAATTAGAGATGTCAATACGGGCTGACGGGGCGGGCTGGCCCGAAACCCGCCAAAGCCCGCCATTTGACGGGGCGGGGCGGGCCGGCCCCCATATTGGCGGGCCTAAAATATCAAGGCCCGCACCGCCCCACAGGCGGGCCGCGGGCCTAGGCGGGCTGGCCCGCCCGACTTAAAAAAAAATAAATAAATAAGAAAAATAGGACACATAACAATAGTCATCATTCGACAAACAATCCAAACTAAAATATCCTTGCAAGTCATTATAATTCAACTTCTAACAAACTAAAAAAACCAAGAGAAGTTCAACAATACCAAGTTCATACTAATGAAAGCCAAATTTAATCAATCATCGCATCATTCAAATCTTCCTTTCTTCACCGTTATCTTCATCTTGTTCGGACATAGTAGGACAATGTGATCCTCCGCTTGATGACGTTGCTTTCATGTCAGAATTTTCTTCATCATCTATGTTGGAAAAATGTGATGAATAATAGTTATATAAAAGGCAAAGTGAAATCTAAACAAAGTAACTAACATACCAACAAGATATCCATGCAACCAATTACGAGTGCAAATGAGGGCTTGAACTTTTTCCGGGAGCATACGACTTCTATATTTGGTGAGCACGCGAGCACCAATAGAAAATGCTGACTCCGATGCAACGGTAGTAATGGGGATGGCCAACACATCACGTGCCATCATTGCAAGAACCGGAAATCGATTCTTACAATTTTTCAAATAATCCAAAATATATAAATCCTTATAATGCTTAAACTCAAGTTTTGTCTCTTCCAAGTAAATATCCAATCGAGATTTCCCGACACTTGTGACGGTTTGACTCTCATACTCCACAATTTCCTACATAATTATTTCACGATGTTACATTAAAGCTACATCGCTAACAATTTAAAATAAACACAATAAAAGATAAGATACTTACATCAAGGATTCTTTTTTCCTTTGTTTTTCATTCCCGATCCACTTTGCACGGAAGATGGTATTGATGTAGACAAAGAAGGTTGTGGTTGAGAAGAATTTGAGTTCATAGCACTCGAATAATGCTCAAAAAGCTTATACAACTTCGTCTTCACAAGAGTAATAGCACTTACGCATTTAATCGGGTCATGCTCAACTTTCTTATAAAAATACTTCAACATTTGGAGTTTAATCCTCGGGTCAAGAATAGCCCCAAAAGCAAGAACCTCTCTATATTGGCCCCAATACTTGTCAAATTTTTCCCACATATTTAAACACATGTTCCTTATAAGATCATCCTCATTGCAGAGATTTTCTATCACACTTTGAATTTTCCATACTTGCATAAAACACAAGTTCGATGTAGGATAAGACGAACGGAGATCAAGTTGGTCGTCTCATAAAACGGCTCAAGGAACTCACAAATTTTCTCCGCCCTTGTCCATTCTTCATTTGAAGGGCAAAACTTATAATTTCTATCATGCACTTGAAGAGAAGCAAATGCCCTTTTGTATTTAATTGCGCTTTCCAACATCAAATAAGTAGAGTTCCAACGAGTACTTACATCAAGTCTCAAGCCGCTAGTCGCATCAATCCCACCAACCGCGTTTATACAATCTTCAAATTTCTTCTTCCTCCCCTCCGAACCTTTCACATATTTAACGGAATCCCTGATCTTCTTCAAAGCATCATTAATAACTTTCACACCTTCTTGAACAATAAGATTCAATATATGGGCGGAACAACGAATATGAAAAAATTCACCATCACACAATAAGTTATCATGTAAAGTAAGTTGCTGCCTCAAAATGTCAACCATGCAATCATTGTTGGTAGCATTATCTAGTGTCAATGAAAATATTTTCTTCTCAATCCCCCATTACCTCAAAAATTCAAGTATTTTTTTACGCTAATTCAACACCGGAATGTGGAGGCGGCATAGAAGCAAAGCAAAGTATTTTGTTATTCAACTTCCAACTCTCATCAACGAAATGGGCGGTCAAACAGATATATCCCTCACTAGTGCAAGCAGTCCAAACATCAGAAGTTAAACAAATTCTATTTTCAAGCATAGACAAGATTTGTTTAAGCTTCCCCTTCTCCCTTGTATACATTTTCGTCATGTCAGAAACAATAGTGTTTCTACTAACACAAGGAAAGTCTGGATTTATATATCTCATCCAAGCCTTAATGCCATCATACTCGACGAACGAAAACGGTAAGTCATGCTTAATAACAGCCGCCGCTAACATCTCACGTGAAGTCTTAGGGCTAATCTTTCTAGATGTACCCTCGTTATCAACAAACATTTGACCCAAATCATGAAACTTAATTGCCTTGCATACTTGAATATGACGCCTCAAAGTAGATGTTCCATATTTTTTACCACCGGCTTTGTACTCTTTTGGACATGCTTTGCATTTAGCCTTAACGATACCATCCGAATCCACATCAAGTATATCAAAATAGACCCAAACATCCGATCCGGATTTTCCCACATTTGTAGCCGAACTACCCCCTTCATTAATACTTACGGAAGACTCAATATCAGGTACATTCAAATCGCAATAACAAAAAATGCCCACAGCTGAAAAACCTTAAAAAGAAAATACCCAACCACTTGGGGGGCGCAGCTGTGGAGTGGGTCGAGCGGCGCGGGTCTGGAATGGGCCAAGCACAGTTCGACTGTGGAGGGGGCGCTGCTGTCGAGGGGGGCGCGGCTGTGGAGTGGGTTGAGCGACACGGCTGTGGAGGGGGGCGTGGCTGTGGGGTGGGTCGAGCACCAGTCCGACTGTGGAGGGGGCGCGGCTACGGAGTGGGTCGAGCGGCGCGGCTGTGGAGGGGGTAGGCTGTGGAATGGGTCGAGCGGCGCGACTGTGGAGTGGGTAGAGCAATTTTGAAGCTTTGATGATTGTGAATTGTGATGAAGATGATGTGCGATGGAGAAGATGATGTGCGATGGTATAAGCAATTTTGGGCTTTTGGGCTCTAGGGTTTTTTTTGGGTTTTTCATTAACAAAGCGGGCAAGCCCGCAGGCTGACGGGGCCCACCCCGCCAAAGCCCGCGACCCGCACGGGCTGGCCCGTTGAGGCCCGCCTCTTGGCGGGCCTAAAAACTCAGGGCCCAACCCGCCCCTTAGGCGGGGCGGGGCGGGCTGGCCCGCGGGCCACGGGCCCGATTGACATCTCTAGTATAAATATCAAGTCAGTCCTTAATAAAAAGACTAATACAAATAAAGCCCCTAATTACAAGGACAACTAATGAAATCAAGCACAATTACAAATGATATTCTACAATCATGTTTGTTGTTGGTATGTGCCCTAGATATCAATCGAACCCTAAGGAATCTCACTTGACAGCGGTTAAACGTATACTTGGATACCTTAAGGGAACCATGAATTTAGGTATATGGTATGGAACTAGCGAAGAATTTCCTTTAGTAGGGCACTCTAATGCTGACTATGCGGGTTGTAGGGATGCTAGAAAAAATACCAGTGGAACTTGCCAATTACTTGGTAATTCCCTTGTAACTTGGTCTAGTAAGAAATAGAATGCGGTCGCCCTGTCCACAACCGAAGTCGAGTACATGGCTCTAGGAAATTGTTGTCAACAACTATTATGGTTAAGACAAACTCTTAGTGATTACGGTCTAAGCTATGATAAGATCCCTGTTCTCTGTGATAGTACCAGTGCTATTAGTATTATGAAGAATCCCGCTCATCACTCTCGAACAAAGCACATAGAAATAAAACATCATTTTATTCGAGATCATGTTCAAAAAGAAAATATTAGCATTGATTTCGTGGGTACCACAGGTCAATTAGCTGATATCTTCACTAAGCCTCTCATAGAAAGTAGCTTCTGTGATATCCGTCACCGTTTAGGAATCTTAGAGCTAATTTAGGAAAGATGATCCACTCCTCCAGCCTATTATTTCACAACCTTATATAGACGATATCCTTCAATAGAAATCTCAAATTAGGAAATTAAATCTCTGATCCCTTCAATCCTTTTCCAAAATAAGTCCTCTTAGCATCTCCATTTAACAACCACAATCTTTCCTTCTCTCTCACACGATCTGTTTTGATTTTTAAATCATCACGTCCCATCAACAGACTATATCTCTCTATCAATCTCTCATTACTTCATCTTCTACCTTTCATCATTCCTTACTTACTTTACCTCTAAAAACCCTAAAACAATGGTAAGAACGGCCGGATCTTAGCACATCGGCGCAGGCTCCAGCGCTGGGATGAATTTTCTTTAGTAGGGTACCAGATTGTAGGGATGATAAGTGGAACTTGCCAATTACTTGTTAATTCCCTTGTAACTTGGTTTATAACAAATAGGGTGCGGTCTCCCTGTCCGCAGTCGAAGCCGAGTATATGGCCCTAGGAAATAATTGTCAACAACTGCTATGGTTGAGACAAACTCTTAGTGACCATGGTCTAAGCTATGATAAGATTCCAGTTCTTACAGTACAAGTGCTATTTGTAACACCCCTAAATTTTAATATGGGATTTGGTGCATCATCATTTGTAATATCGAAGATGGTTTTCGAACAAAAGTAATTTTTGGAATTGAGCCGAGAATATTATTTGGCCCGAGAGCGACTAAGTACTATGGGCCAAAATTTGCATAGAAAGCCCAAGTAATAAAATAGACCAAACAAGTACTTGAGCCCAAATAACTATGTAAGGCCCAATTTGAGGTAACCAAGTGAAAAGGGAATTTATATAGAAAGGCCCAAGAGATGTTTAGTTTGGCCCAAATGAATTAAATAATAAGATTAAGACAAGGTTCCTTGATTTATGGAGAAACACGTTAAGGCCATGCTCCACTTAATAATTAGCCTAAAATATCTTTGATGGTCAAAGTGAGAAACGTGATATAGGGAAGAAAAAGAAAATAAAATCCCATTTGCAAATCTCCAAATCGATGTGAATGAGCAAAGGAAGAATAGGTGAATTATCCAAACTAAGTAGGGAGGTAAGAACCCTATTTAAAAGTTTCTCTTACATTAATTTAGGTATTCAACAATTTATGTGGGATTCTTCGACTCACATAAATATAACTAAGGGCAATAGTTAAACACCATCAACATCCATCTAATTAAACTTGAAGGATATAGGTGGATTCTTCACTTACAAAAAATAAACAAGCTCAAAAACGTCGAACTTGGGTGTTTCGACAATTCAAGTTCGTATCGATGAGCTCTAGTCTAAGTGATGTTGATATATGTTATTTGCTTGATGTGCTATGTTGAGTTTCGAACCCAATATATAGGTTTTTGAGTGAAATTACATGTTTTGCATACTATATATGTTAGGAGAATGATTCGGGTACATGAATAAATTTGGGTAGACGAACTACGATCGGGTGATCGACTAGTATTTTAAATTAGAGTGTGTTATGTGAGGAATCAGGCGATTTGCTAGAGACGAGCGAACCTTAGAATCGGCCGAAACTTGGAATCGGGCAAATCTTTAGTTAGGATAATATTTTGGACGATTACCAAGTTATAGACACAATCGGCCAAAACCGGAAATTGGGCGAATCTGATTTAACACTTCACAAATCGGGCGAAATAAGTAGAAGCAAAGTCGGGCGATTCCCCGCCATGACACGTGTCGAGCGAAAGAGAAATCGCCGAGAGTACTTAGATCGGGCGAATGCCTAGTCTCCCAAATTGGGCGATTCCAATCGAGTTCCAAAATTGGGCGAAACCTTTCTTTTCACAATTCGATCGATTTCCTTAAATCGGGCGATTCAAAAATTTAGTCAAGTTTCGGGCGAAACAAGAATCGCCGAGCTTCTTAATCCAAAATCGGGCGATTACTTGACCAATTCTAGTTTCGGACGAAACTCCTTGCAAGGGCGATAGTGACTTTTTACTCCAAATCGGGCGAATTCCTTCTCAACGACAAAATTGGGCAAAATTCCTTTCGTCAAGTAAATCGGGCGCGTTGACTTAGATTAAAATTAGTGGGCTTTAGTTTAAACAAGGCCCAATTCTATACTTAAGTATTTGTGAGCAATAGGAGTTAGAAGGCTTTTGATACTTGGGATAGATACGAAATGTACATATTATTACTACGGTGAGAATTGACATATGTGATTTTATTTACGTGAAATGGCATAACGGGCAATTATTATTTTATGTGTTTTATAACATGTGCATGGCATGTCACGTCATATCACGACATTTTGGGGAGATGATGACCACGATGGTGGTGACACCCTACAGGGTTGTTGAATGGGGTAGAATGAGATGATTGTGAGGATGAGGTTAGACTCGTAGGGCCCCTGGTAGGAGACAGGCGTGATCGATCTGTCTACTCAGGTGTGAGCGGCCTGAGCTGTAAACCACCTTATATTTTGCTTAGGGACGGCAGACAGGCGTCCGGGGAGAGCGTGGTAGCGCAACCCGGGGTGCAAAACCGTCGAGTGGGATTTTGGCTTTTGGTGCGGAGCGACCTGGTAGGAGGACATTGGCGTGATCATTCAGTGCACTACCAGTGTAGGCTATCGCGAGACTTGGGAGTAGCTACCCATTAGTCTTTTGCGCTCGGGGGTGCCGAGTCTAACCTAGGGCCCTGATATTGAGATAGAGTAGAGTGTGAACGAGGGTGCATTGCATTATATCATGCGGTGAGGTGTCGGGACTGGGGTGAGTGCACGCTGCATCTGTGCGTATCTGATTTGATTTTGATGTTTCTGTGTTTGGTCTAGCAATAAAAATCGATGGCGATTAGATTCGTAGCAGTTTGAATATCAATTTAGCAGAATAGATAAGATTTGAATCGTTACTGTTCGCGCGAAGAACAAACTTGAACACAGTTTGATTTTGATTAAAATTGACATATTTTGCTTCATAATGTGTTTAATTGTCTGTTCGTCCGAATCAAACTTCTGATTACGAGCAGAAACCTACGATTTCATAGTCTAATTCATCGTTTTTTGGTTGAATCAGGGTTAATTAGGATTCTGATTTTATTTGCGGGACTTCAATTTTTCTCACTTAAGTTTTCGATCGCAGAAATTTCTCGATCGCAAAACTCCGCGCGAGAATTTTTATCGATCAGATCACTAAGTCAGCGCTAAAATCGTCCTTACTAAGAACGATTTTAGTAAAAAAAAATTTCGAGCGTTACTTAGCGAAAAACTTTTTCGACGAAGACCTATTTGACCTTCGCGCTCGCAACTTATCGTCGAAATTTTTTCGGTCAAAACTAATACTGTGTGACCAAGCAAAAATTACTTACGATCGAAAAACTTTTCTAGTCAACAGATTTATTTTGACTAAGCAAGAAACCTACCTTAAGTACTGTTTCTTGCGATCGAAATAAATTCACGATTAAAAGATTTTTCTCGATCGAATGTTTTTGAACAAATTTTTCTCGCTCGTAAATTTCTCGCTGATGCACTTTCTCGCACGAGAACAGTAACATACATTTTAATCTCAACTGAATTATTTTCGATCAAAATCTAAAGATAGAATAGAAAAATAATTCTCGACTACTTTAATATCAGACGCTACTAACTAATTTGATACTTGTGAAGCACATAACATCACTCAAATCCATCAAAACAACAAACGAAGATCCTTCGTCAACAAAAACAAAAGGGGAAAGAAGATATGGATGCATACTCGCTAGGAAACGACAATCGTCCGCTCGATCTTGCAACGCGGTGAATATACAGTCTGGAGAAGCTGCTTCCTAAACTTCATAGCTCTGAAAGATCAAGCCGAAAATTTATTTCAATCACTCGAAGAGGGACCTGCACAATTTTGGGTCACCATAGCCGGTGATGACACGGCTACTCCTCAAATTCCCGCTACTAGGCGACTTAAGGAGCCTAGGGAATACTCTATCGAGGAAAAGGCTCGCGCGAAGGCTGATCTGATAGCCATGAACACACTCATGCAAAGCATCCCAATGACATCTATAGACAGGTAGACAGCCTCCCAACGGCTAAGGGAATGTGGGATGAGTTGCACAGGATGATGCAGAGGACGAAAGTAGGCATCAAGGTCAAAAAGGCAAATATTCTCATTGCTTATGACTCCTTCAAAGCAAAGCCGGAGGAGAGCCTATATGATGTATATCAAAGATACCTCACTCTTCTCAACGAGATGAGGAAGATAGAAATCTCAAAAATGAACATGGAAACAAATATCAGAATCTATCCTCTCTGCCCCCGAACTGGAAAAAGATATCCACTCAACTTAGACAAAACAAAGATATGGAGGAGTTGGATATTCATGCAGTTTTTATAATCTCACCCAACACGAGTAAGATGTTTGTGAGACTCAGAGAGAGCAGAAGGGCAAGCAGGTTGACAACACCGTTGCTCTAGTCTCAGAGAAGAGTGGAACAAAGCCTCGTAAGGAGAAGATCGTTAGGCCCCCCTCCTTATTTGAGTCAGAAGAAGATTCAGACGTCGAGCCAAGCATGAAGGTACTGGGGAAGCAGTTGGCTTTAATCGGAAAAATGATGAGCAAGAAATACTTCAAGAAGAAGTCCTCATCCTCGGCCAACAAGTGCTTCAACTGTGGCAAGCCTGGTCATTTTGCGAGATAATGCACTCTTCCCAAGAAAAGAGATGCTAATTACTACTCCAAGAAGCTTCAACTCACGAAGCAGAAGGAAGCAAGAGTAGCCCTCATGGCAGAGCAGGACCTCTGGCTCGAAGACACGTCTAGTTCTGGAGACGAGAATCTTGCCCTCATGGCACGCCTTGACAACGACAGTGATGCCGAAACATCCAACCAGAAGGATGAAGATGACGCATCCACCTCATCACAACTTCTTCGACATTATTGACCATGTTAGAATCATATCAAAAACAATATTAAGGATGTAGGGATAAAGTTTCTAGGTCTCAAGAGAAGATAAATAGTCTCGAATCAGAACTTAGAAGCTCTAGTGCTAAAATAGAAGAACTTACTAAGAGCCTACATTCTAGAGAGACTAGTCAACCTCAAATAGGACAGCAAAGCGAAAAAATTAAGGAATTAGAACATAGGCTAGCAAATAACTACAATTGCTTGGTTAGGAATCTCAATGAGTAAGCCACCTAAATCGTAGGATAACTGAAGCTAGCACTAAGATCACTAACTTAGAAGCTCAATTACAAATATCTAATACGAAGGTTAGTGAGCTTAGTAAAGAACTAGATGCCTGTCAAGCCGCAAAACTGAGGGTAGAAAATAATTATGCTCTCCTAGGTGAGGAACGTAAGAAGTTATATGCGAAAATTAAGAAATTAGATGATCTTCTTCCGCGTAGGGGACATTCTGAACAGACGATATTTCTAAACCAGCCCAAGGATATAGAATTCTATAATCCAATAGAAGGCATAGGTTTCACTAACCCACGTGTTCTACGAAAGAAAGAAATATATGATATAAAGAACATGGGTTTAGGAGTAACCTCTTAGAAATTTTACTGAAGCGACAAAACAAAGTACTTTAGATTCATCCAAGAGAAGAGCCTCACATGGGCCTGAAATCCCCTTTGACTAGACAGAACTAAATGAAAGAGACATATATGAAACCATGTTTAACACATGTCTGTGATTTAGTTCAACCTCCTCAAACACACTACGAGGAAGCTAAAGACGTTCATTATAAAAATTCTCTCTACAAACCTCCAATAATAAAACAGATAGAGGAATCTCAAGCCAAATTAGATAAAGAAAGAAAGAATTTCCAAGCTGAAAAGAAAAAGGTCTTAAACGAGATGAAAAATCTCAAAGCCTCCTCATCCTCCCAAACTACCTCCCACGCTACTATGAAAAGCGTGAAAATAAAAAAATCACCTTCGGAAGATCAAAAGTGTATTGATAGTTATGTTAGAAGTTCTGCTAAATTTATTTTACCTCGTCTATAGGGTGCGTAGGGGCAAGCATACCAACGAGAGTATCTAGTATTAGAGGAGCTAGTAGATTTGAGTATGTCTAAGAATGTTGCTCCTTCTGTACAATAAATGACACTCGTAGCAATAAAAGTATCATTTCTTCGCTTCGAATAATTGCTTCTACATGTACTCTACAGCCTACCATTTTTAGAAGCACTAGTTTCGAAATTGGCTCTACATCTGAAGCTAAAATTAGTCACTCTGAAACAAATGCCACTAGGAAGACCCGTAGGAAACAAGATCTAGCCATAAAGAAAGCTTATGGCGCTGTACATGCATGTACTCACCTAAGGTATCCCGTAAAGATTGAGTCCCCCAAGCACCTTAGGAGATTATCAAAAGAAAATATCTTTTCCTCGGTCAAGCCTACCAAAGCATTTGTACGTGCTGAAATTAACCTTCCCTGCAAGGTTCAACCCAAATGGGTTCGTAAATCTCCGCCTAGGACGACAAAAGCCGAAAAGGCCAAGTCACCTAAAGATGCTACACCCAAACCCACTTCTCTGAAAGTGACATGGGTTATTAAAACTCCCTCAAGTAATAATTTAGGAACCATATCCGAACCTAAATCTATATCTGCTAATCTGAGAGGACCCAATCGGCATTGAGGGTACCCAACGAAACGTATACAACCACCTATCATAAAACAGATAGAGGAATCGTATACAACCAACTGATTGCGAGTGAATACATGCAATTTCACGTCTGATTTGGTGTTTTTGCTTGAATAGTTAATTTGAGTTCTTCGACTGTTTGAGTGATTTTAATTGTTCGCGCTCTAGTTTTCGATCGAATTAAATTCTCGATCGAGAAGTTTGTGCGAAAATTTTTCTCGGTCAAGACTTTCTCGAGCATTTCTAAGTGAAAATTTTTCGACAAAATCAACTTTGAATTTTTCTCTCGCAAAACTTACTGTCGAAAAATTTTCTCGGTCAGACTTCTCAGTTTGACTAAGAGAAAATCTTTTGCGTACGAGAAACCTTTCCAGTAAACGATTTTATTTTGACCTAGCGAGAAACTTATTAAATATATTTTTCTCCTCGTTCGAAATAATTTCACGACTCAATAAGTTTTCTCGACCGAAAGATTTTGAGCAATTTTTCTCGCTCGCAAAATTTGTCGATGAGACACTTTCTCGCATGGGAACAGTAACAGCGACAACTTTTTCGACGAATCAATTTTTGATCAAACTTTAAAGATTGAGTCAATAATTATTCTAGAAACTGCTCTAGAATCAAATGCTACTAACTAATCTGCTAATTGTGAAGCACATCACATCAGATCAAGATTTCAAAACAACAAACGAAGATCCTTCATCAACTCAATTAAAAGAAAATGGATGCATATGCTCTAGAAAATGACAATCGACCTCCCATTCTCAAAAGGGGCGAATATACCGTATGAAAACGCCAGTTCTTAAACTTCATCGAACTCAAAGATCAGGCTGAAGATCTACTCAAATCACTTCATGAGGGACCAAAAATTTTTTATACATGTCAAGAAGGTGATAGATCAAACAATCCTCCAATCGAACCCACTAGGCGAGTAAAACTACCGAGTGAGAACGATGCAACAGAGAAAAGTAGAGCAATGGGAGATCTCATTGCCAAAAACACACTTATGTAGGGCATCCCGAACGATATCTATAGACAGATAGATAGCATTCCAACAGCTAAAGGGATGTGGGATGAACTAGAGAGAATGATGCAAAGAACCGAAGTCGGCGCAAAAGCCACCAAGGCTAACATACAGTGTATGACTCCGACAAAATAAGGACTTGGACGAGATGGATATTCATGCTGTTTTTGATAACCTCGCACAGCACGAAGAAGACATAGGCGAGTTACAAAAGGAGCAAAAGGGCAAACAGGCCGAGGACTCCATAGCCTTAGTTTTGGAGAAGAAAAGTTCCCGCTCACGCAAGGAAAAGCACGTAAAGCTCCCTAGGTCCTCAGAGGATGAAGATGCATCTGATTCAGAACTTCCCTCTGAGATTAAAGAATTTGGGAATTAGCTGGCTTTAGTCGCAAGAATGATGACAAAGAAATACTTCAAGAATAAGTCATCATCCTCTGCCAATAGACTTCGAACCACTAGCTCGAAAAATAAAGAGAAGCCAACTGAGTCCTTAGAAGCCACAACTGCAAAGGACATACTACAATGTTTTAATTGTGGTAAAATAGGTCACTTTGCCAGGGAGTGCACCCTTCCAAAGAAGAAGGACACTAACTATTACTCCAGGAAGCTCAACTGATCAGACAAAAGGAAGTTGGAGTAGGCCTAATGGCAGACAGGAGCACTGGCTAGAGGACAGCTCAGATTCTGACGCCGAAAATCTTGTCCTGATGGCACGCCTTGATGATGAAAAGGACGATGATACTTCCGCAGAGACAGACGATGAGAAAGCATCCACATCATCTCAGGAGGTAGAAACCTCTGACTCTACACATTCGACCTGTTAGCTGAGTTAAGTTCTAAATTTGCTAACATGGTAACTAAGCAGAAAAGAGGAATAATAGTAGAGAGAAAGCTTCTTAGGTCTAAGGAAACCATAGCCAGTCTCAAAGAACAAGTTAGGAGTTCTAGCCTCACCATAGACGAATTAACGAAGAAACTCCAAACATATGAGACAAAGTATACCTCATTAGATGAGCATAGTTTGGTAGTAAAAGAACTAGAAGGTAGGTGTGGCGACCCTACTTTTCTAATTAAGATTATTGGCGGATTTCCGCAGCGTAAGCCGCAGAAGGCCCATCTAGATAAAACTTTTTCCTAAAATAATATACACTAATATAAAAATCCGTCTACATCGTTATTTCTGTACACGGGCCGAAGCCCCAAAAATGTCAAAAGGTCAAAAAGTCCTAAAGCCGCTCCACAGGTCTTCATCCATGTACCGCACCGCCCTCAAAAGTCCGTGGAGCACCGCCACCAGCCGCCTCAGTCATGAAGCGTATCAGCGTCGGACTCAGTACCTTCAACACGTAAACACTGAGCAATTCGCCCAGTAGGTGAATAAAATGCGTGTATGCAAGTGTGCACTCAACCCCGATCCCAATTTCTCACGACATGATATAATGCACACTCTTTCTTTTCCAACATTCCTATTTCACACAATATAGGGCCCTAGGTTAGGCTCGACACCCTCGCGCGCAAAGACTACTGGGAGGCCACCCCCAAGTCTCGCGGCAGCCTACCCTGGTAGTGCACTGGACGATCACGCCAATGGCCTCCTACCGGGTTGCTCCGCACCAAAAGTATACACTAATAGTGCACTGGACGATCACGCCAATGGCCTCCTATCAGGTCACATCAATATCTCCAGCGGTATGCACCTCGGGACGGTCACGCCCGAGTAGACAGATCGATCACGCCTGTCTCCACCAGGTGCCCAGTGAGCCCAACCTCGACTCATCTAAGAGTCACCAATCACAAGCACCTCTTTCTACCCCGTACGTCAATATCTCATATCATTATCGTCACACTACGGTACAACCATCTCTCGCCCTAACGTGATAAGCACGTGCCTTTCATATAAAAATATCATAAAACATGATTTATATAAAACGTACATAAGTCACATAAGTAACATAAATCACATAATCACATAATTGTGTTTACGTATTGTAGATGGATAATCCACCTACCTGTCCTCCTGATAACGTTAGTCAAATAATCTGGTGTAGTCCCTATATATCGATCCTCTGAATATAATAAATATTTTCAAATTAATAAGTTTACTAAGTCATATAAATTTCGAAAATGCTAAAATTATCAAAACCCTAAAATTTATGAAAACCTAAAAATAATGAAATCCCTAAAAATAAATAATCCTAAAATATCGAAAACCCTAAAAATAGCAAAGTTCTAAAATACCGAGAATTTATTAACTAAAACACAATGTTGAAATATTCAAACAAATATCGAGGTCTTTACCAATATATTTGTCGAGATCTTACAAATAAATAATGTCGAGATCTATGCCATCCCTTGAAAATGTCGAGACATAGAAATAAATAATATCGAGGTTTCATACTCTAAGGTGTCGAGATCTTACAATTAATAATAAAAAATGTCGAGAAAAGAACAAATGTCGAGACTTCCATTCTGTGATAAATGTCGAAACCTATAGAATGTCGATATCTATCAACCTCTTGACATCTAATAAATGTCGAAATCTAAATCGAAACCTTTTATAAAATATCGGGACATAACATAACATACCGAGATCTTACTAATACTGAAATCTATGTCGACATCTTCCTAAATACACCTCGAGATCTACCTAAAAGCCGTGATTTCCCAGAAAACCCTAAGACACCCATTTCTGTTCTAAGACCGAAAACCCCAGACATTAAAATAAATCTGCTATTCTAATCATCTTAAATGATCACGCTACTTCCGGAAAATGACACATCATAACAAATCCTAAATTATATCACCTAAATATTCATAAGCTCAAACCGAATCAAAAACCTAGGGTTAAAAAATAAGTTTCGAAACCTTTTATGATAAAAAAACACGTAACTTGAGGGAAATGTAGAATCGTATATTCAGTACTATAATTTACGAAACAAGTGTAAGGTATTTACCTTCTCCACTTCGAATTCCTTGAATTAATTGATAGCGATTCTGTGGAATCACACGATTTCCTCTTCAGGAAGGAAAGAAATCGGGCGATTTAGTCTTAGAGACTGGAAATCGCCGAGGCTTAAATCGGACGATTTTGGTGCAATCGATCGATTTTCTCTTATGTGATAGAAATCGGGCGATTCCTAGACACACACTGTGTGAAAGAAATCGGGCGAGTTAGTCTTAGAGACTGGAAATCGCCGAGGCTTAAATCGGACGATTGCGGTGCAATTGATCGATTTTCCCTTATGTGAAAGGAATCGGGCGATTCCTACGAAATTAAACCATCTCCATCGAATCCTTCAAAAATTCAAAGGCTATGTGAAAAATCTACTCGAAAGTGAAGAACAGACCCAACAAAAAAATTTCAGACTCGATTTTCTGGTTTCAAAACAACTCAAACTTGACTATAATCTATGTGAAAGAACAGAGATGCACTCATTAACAATTTTCCTCCCCAAAAGATGGTAAACAGAACGATTTAACACGCACATCCATGAAAAATCGAAAATGGATTTTGAGCAAAGGTTCTTTCAAATCTTTTCAGAATTTAACAAAACTGGATTCAAATTGATGAAATATCCTATCCAGAATTTAACAAAACTGGATTCAGAATAGGTTCCCACTCAGGTCACGTTAGAATGAAATATCCTATTCAGGTCTCGTTAGAGTGGGTTGTAGGTCCACTTGTTACCAAACAAGGATCAAAAGATTATTAGAAAGATTAAGACCGTATGAAGCACCTTTTAGTGTGTGTTTGTGTGTGTGTTAATCGAGAACTGCTTCAAGGAGTTTTTCTTTTGATGAACCCTAACAAGGGTAGAGACTAAATCGCCCGATTTCTTTCCTTCCTGAAGAGGAAATCGTGTGATTCCACAGAATCGCCCGATTTCACTGTAACGAACATGAATTCTCTTCAAAACACTAATTGGTAGTTTGAGTCAAATCGCCCGATTTGATAAATCATCCGATTAATATTTACCTTTCACGATTTCGCTCAAATTGTCCGATTGACACATTCTTACTTTACCACAAATCGTCCGAGAGTCGCTTGAATCAAAAGTTTTAAAGTAAACTCGACTAGTCTTGAGTATTTCTCTTGGTACAACCACCATATATTAAATAAATAAAATAAGAACACTAAATATCATTCT
This sequence comes from Craterostigma plantagineum, assembly GCA_027422505.1. Taxonomy (NCBI): domain Eukaryota; kingdom Viridiplantae; phylum Streptophyta; class Magnoliopsida; order Lamiales; family Linderniaceae; genus Craterostigma; species Craterostigma plantagineum. The sequence goes on along the minus strand of JAPQWV010000669.1, from coordinate 264,186 downwards.
TATTTGTTTCAAACTTGACTAAAATTGTTCGAGACTAACGTTTCATTCCGCAGATCACCTCCACGTAACGATCACTACCAAACAACAAATGGATTCATTAGCCATGGGAAGCGACATCTGTGTTCCAGTTCTGAGGCGCGGAGACTTCGGAGTCTGGAGAAGCAGATTCCTGAACTTTCTTGAAATAAAGGACAATGGCGAAGACATTATCGATTCTCTTGAGAATGGACCAAAACAATTCTGGGTCACAGTTCGTGGTGACAACACCGTCACTCCAGCAGTTCAAGAAAGCACAATACTCAAAACTCCAGCACAATACAATGACGCGGAAAAAAAACGAGCTAAAGCAGATTTTCTGGCAAGAAATTATTTGATGCAAGGCTTACCTAATGACATACTGATTCAAGTGGATAGCTTTCCAACCGCTAAAGCCCTGTGGGATGAGACTGCAAAATTAATGCAAGGAACAGAGAGTGGACTAAGAGCAAAGAAAGCCAACACCCTTGCAGCATACGATTCATTCAAGGCTAAGCCTGATGAGCAAACTGAGCAGACTATCTTTCTGAATCAGCCCAAGGTTTTAGAATTTTATGACTATAAGTATGGCTTAGGTTTTGAAAATCCACGTCACTTGAAGAAAGTTAATTGCAAACAGCTCTATGATGTCAAGTACATGAGGTCAATAACAAAATTGATGAACTTCATATGCGCAAAAGAAACAGATATCGAAGAGATAGCCAAGAGAAAAGCAAAAACTAGGGTTGAAATTCCCTTTTCTTAAACTGAACTGAATCAACGCTACAAAACTAGGGAGCCTCCCAAGGGTTGGAGCCTTGATATAGTCGATTTTCTTGAAGATCCTTTTACAAATAAGGAAGCTCAAACTCATCATTCTGAAAATTCTCTCTACATACCCCCTATTTTAGGGTTTAGGGTTTAGGGTTACAAAACAACAACTCAGAGCATGGACAAATCACTGTCATCCTCTTGGAATTAGAAAGATATGGGTCCCTAAGCAATCAACGGGAGTTGTAGAAAAATTTAACTCTGACCTTAGAAACCGACCCATAAGAAAGACATACACAGACTATAAAACTAATAAGGGAGGACCCGTCCTTAAATGGGTACCTAAATCTTATTGATTATTTTTTGCAGATCCGTCATGTGTGGATACGTGATTCTGGTTGCTCTACACACATGACTGGAAGAAAAGAGCTTTTGAGCAACTACACCGAACAATTCGGTGGAAATGTGCGCTTTGGAAACAACCACGCGGCTCCTATCTTAGGACATGGCGATTTAATTCATGATAACCTGACGATCAAGGGAGTTTCATATGTTGAGGGTCTCAGTCATAATCTCTTCAACATTGGTCAATTCTGTGACAGACAACTAAATGTTCAATTTCATGCTGAAGGTTGCAGTATTACTGATAAGAGTGGTCGAGACCTTCTAACTGGAACGAGGAAGACAAATCTTTATACCATCGATTTGAAAACTACTCGACCCTCGTCCAAACTGTGTCTCATGACGAAGAACTCAATTCAACAAAGTGACCTTTGGCATCAAAGACTATCCCACATCAACATCAAAACGTTGAATAGACTACACACCGACAAACTAGTGAGTGGATTACCAGCCTTGAGATATCACAAGGAACATCTCTGCAGTGCGTGCGAAATGGGGAAAATGAGAAGAGCATCACCCAAGGCAAAGCTCATAGCTTCAACGTCCCGACCACTAGAACTACTGCACATGGATCTGTGTGGACCTATGAGAATACAAAGCATCAACGGACGAAAATACGTTCTGGTAATAGTGGATGATTTCTCTCGATATACGTGGACCAGATACCTTAGGTCGAAAGATGAGACTCCCGACTTGATCATAGATTTTGTAAGGAAGACTCAGAACTCACTAGATTGCACTGTTCTAGTGATTCGAACTGACAATGGCACTGAATTCAAGAATCAATTGCTTGACAATTTCTATTCGTCACTGGGAATCACTCAGCAATTCGCAGCAGTGAAGACACCCCAACAGAATGGGGTTGTGGAAAGAAGAAATCATAGTCAAGTTGAAGCAGCTCGTACAATGCTAATACAATCGAAACTTCCTCATTTTCTCTGGGCCGAAGCGGTGAACACAGCCTGTTTCACTCAGAACAGAACTAGCATTCATAAAAGATTCGGCAAAACTCCTTACGAGCTCATCAACAAAAGAATACCAAGCATCAAGTTTCTTCGAGTATTTGGCTGCAAATGCTTCGTTCTAAATGATAGAGAAGACCGAGGAAAATTCGATCCTAAAGCAGTTGAAGGGATATTCATTGGATACTCTGCCGAGTCCAAGGCGTACAGAGTCTACCCCCCACAAAAACGAACCGTCATGGAAAGTGCGAATGTTACGTTCGATGAAACGCCATCTATTGCTGCTGAACAGATAAGTCCACAACCTGGAGTCTTAAGGATATTGACTGAAGATCAACATAATCCTTCAACCGAAGAAGGATCATCTACTTCACAGACATTTGATGAAGACGAACTGAATCTTATTTGATCAGCTATATATATGCCCTCGCTCACAACGAACAGATACAACAGTTCCGTCTATACACACTTCAACAGAGGCTAATGAAATGACTTCAAGCATTCCACCTCAGCAAATCCACAATGTAGATGCAGGGAATGACCCATCGGATAATTCAGGTAATGAAGATCAAATTCCCATTGAAATCTCTAGTACCATCGAAGCTGAACCTAGTGAGGAACTTGACCATGAGGAATTGAGTCAACCACTTCCTCACACAAGGAAATGGACTAGAGCTCACCCAACGTCTCAAATTATCGGAGATCCAAATCAAGGAATAAGCACACGTTCCTCAACAATAAACGAGAATTTATATGCATGCTTTCTAAGTCAAAGCGAACCAAGTAAGATCGAAGATGCATTAGCTGATCCAGACTGGATACAAGCCATGCAGGAAGAAATCAATCAATTTGAGCGACTCCAAGTGTGGAAATTAGTCCCAAGACCACAAGGCAAGACAATTACAAGAACCAAGTGGGTCTTCAAAAATAAAAGAGATGAAGATGGAATCGTCATTCGGAACAAGGCCCGATTAGTGGCAAAAGGCTACAATCAACAAGAAGGAATTGACTACGACGAAACATTTGCACCAGTTGCTCGAATTGAGGCCATCCGACTATTTCTTGCTTATGCTGCTCACAGAAACTTTACTGTTTACCAGATGGACGTCAAGACAGCCTTCCTCAACGGGGTACTGAAAGAAGAAGTTTACGTGGCTCAACCTGCAGGCTTTGTGAGTGAAACTCATCCTGACCATGTGTACTCTCTAGAGAAAGCTCTATATGGACTAAAACAAGCCCCACGTGCTTGGTACGAGGCACTCTCAGACTTTTTGATTAAATCAGGGTTCACGAAAGGAAAGATTGACACGACACTCTTCATTAAAAGACATAAATCAGGGATTCTCCTCGTTCAAATATATGTTGATGATATTATCTTTGGGTCCCCAAATCCAAAATTGTGCAAAGAATTTGGCGATTTAATGAAGACGAAATTCGAAATGAGCATGATGGGAGAACTCAACTTTTTTCTTGGACTTCAAGTTAAACAACTTTCAGAAGGCATCTTTATTAACCAATCAAAGTACATCCTCGACATACTCAAGAAATACAATTTGGAGAACTCAACTACGAAGAACACCCCAATGTCTCCTTCCTGTAAGCTTGACTCAGACCCAGATGGAAAGCCAGTCAATCCAACCACATATCGGGGAATTATCGGATCACTCATGTATCTCACAGCCAGCAGACCTGACATTGTTTTCGCTACATGTCTATGCGCTCGGTTCCAAGCCAATCCAAAGGAGTCACACATGCTAGCTGTGAAGAGAATAATGAAGTATCTCAAAGGAACCTCAACACTTGGACTATGGTATCCTAAGAACTCAAATTTTCAATTACTTGGTTATACTGACGCGGATTTTGCAGGATGTAAGATGGACAGGAAAAGTACATCAGCAGGACTACAATTCTTAGGTGACAAACTAGTAAGTTGGTCATCTAAGAAGCAAAACTGTGTATCCACATCCACTGTCGAGGCGGAGTATGTAGCTGCGGCGAGTTGCTGCTCTCAAATTCTGTGGTTGCGAACGCAACTACAGGATTACGGGTTTGATTTCAATAATATTCCTATATATAGCGAGTCAAAGAGCGCCATAGCCATTACTTGTAACCCTGTTCACCATTCCCGCACAAAGCACATAGATCTTAGGTATCACTTTATAAAAGACCATGTGGAGAAGGGCACAATTGCCATGTACTTCGTGAATACGGAGGTTCAGTTGGCTGACTTATTTACCAAGGCTTTGGATGAAACACGATTCCATTTCCTTGTATCTGAGTTAGGAATGCTGAATCGTGAACCTTAGGTGATATACCTTCACGACGTCTTTTGTAAGAGTGCACATACTTGTTCCTCTTATTTAAAAAAAAAAAAATTGTATTTGGTTTAAGGACGGCTTAATAATATATGCTTAGTTTGAAGGGGCACTTAATTATATGCATATATGCTTTGTTTGAGGGGGAGTTTTTGCAGGAATTACTCGAATCTAGGGGAGCGTTTTTAATGATATACACAGATTGAGGGGGAGTAGTTGATTTCACAAACTATTCTTTAATGATTCATACACCCTTCAAAAGCGAAAATCGCTATTACAACTCAAATACGCAAAACATCTCTAAAATACCAAATCGCTATTACAACTCAAATACGCAAAACATCTTCAAAATACCAAATCACTCCAGCAAGGAAGACTATGAAAATCACTTGAAATGCGTAACAAGGTCTCAAAAGCCAGTACGGGCTGTTAAAACCAAAACAGAATCGCCATAAAAACGATGAACAAGCACATAAGAAGTGCAATCTCCAGTACTAACATATCCAAATTGTGATTGAAGCGACGCACTAACTCTGCGTGCTCCCTGTTCTCTTTGGTCTCGCTGCTGATTCCAGTTCATCTTTAGGAACTCGATTCGTTCGATTGAATGATTTATGATCTTCCCATGTTTAATCATCGGGTCTATTTATAGGCAAAAACCCAACAACAAAATCGTTCGTCCAGAGGACCTAATCAATGATACAGATGCACTTTTGACTTGAGGGTTTAGCGCCGCGAACGAAAGCGAAGCTTTCTTTGTCGTTTACCGGATTCTGTCTCACAGAAATCGATCTTGGAAAACTCGGTGATTTGATATTAAATTTTGGTGCCTAGTATCATAGATTAATTGACCAGTTTGATATCCTTGATATTCTTCAAAACTAATTTATACAAAGCACAAGAATCGTTCGTTCTTCTAAAATTGGCCATTTCGCCCGATTTCTAATGATCAATTCCGCTACAGTAAGTCTAAATTTCAATTCGGCCGATTTCTCAAAATCGCCCGACTATTCTCACTGTGCCATTCAAATTCAGCTAAGGACTGATTTCGGCGATTTGTTTTTCGCCCGATTTCTCTATCTCCCATTCCGCTACAGTAACCGTCCTTCGTATAAATTTAAAATCGCCCGATTTCTCATTTTTTTCCCAAATTTACGCGATTAACACTTACAGATCTCTCTCAAAACCTCCACATACCTACATCGCTCAAGCTCACAAAATCAATCTCTTTGCATCTTTCTGAAGATTCCGACCTATCTTCGTAAGCGAATCCCTATCTCTGCAAATTTTGGTTTGATTTTTATTATTTCTCAGAACTGTCAGTTTAGGGTTTACGCGTTCGTCCATATGTAACCATTACATTGCTTTGAATATGCAAATTTCGATTCTATGAAGTTACTGAGATAATCTTAATATCAATTATCTGTTATGCTTGGCCTGCCGTTGTGATTTCTGATTGCTTCGCCTGATTTTCGGTTCTTAGCTGTTTCGGATAAATGTCTTTAATCGCTCGATTTTACGCCCAAATTCAAAATCTAATTCCTTTCTAAATCGCCCGATTTGTTTTAATCGCCCAATTTCGTATGTGTTCTTTCTCACAGCTGTCCCAAAATCGCCCGAAAATTGATTTTCTACTTTCAAGTTCAATTTCAATTTTAATTTCAATTGCCTGTGTCTACTTACAATCGCCCGATTTCACTCAATCGCCCGATTTCACTCAATCGCCCGATTTCACTCAATCGCCCGATTTCACTCAATCGTCTGATTTCACTCAATCGCCCGATTTCACTAAATCCCTCAATTGACCCTCAATCGACTCTCAATTGCCCGATTTCAAACTTCAATCCTAAATCGCCCGATTGCATCTTAAATCTTTCTATACTACTCTCAATCGCCCGATTTCATTCCATCGCCCGATTCTACCAATATATTATTGAAATTGAATTGTCTAAGTCCCGTAAACATACAAAGATTGAAATTATGACTAATGTATTATCCGATTATCATACTGTGCGATTATCATTAACTCATATTGTGCGATTAACATTAAATCGTCCGATTATCATACAAAGACAAGATCTTGAAATTCTCTAAGTCCCGTACACATATTATGCGATGTTTCACCCTAAAGCGATGTAGGTAGAAATCTTCGAGTATTGGTGCGATCTTCTCCTAATGTTTGCGTTCTATCTCTACAGATTGATCACTATGGTGCGCGCAATTGACGAAGTTTTTCCATCTAAAGACTGGGCTCAAAGGCTTCCAAATAACGTCCAATTGGATTTTGAAAATACCCAATGCCCCGATCCTATCATCCTCAAAATTCTTCAAAACCATCCCCTCAACAATGCCTTTTGTAAAATCGAGCGCGTCCCCGAAGTCTACGTACAACAATTTTGGTCCTCGCTCCAAAATCCAACCGACAACCCACAACCAACCCGTCTCTCTGCTCAAATTGATAACACCATTGTCGTCCTGACCCCCGCTATAATACGCACCCAACTAAACCTACCAACCTCACTCATTTATGATAAACATCCGACTTCTGAACATTTGATTGCCGACTTCCTCTTCATGGGATACAAGCCCAATGGCCAGAAATCCATTCATCTCCCAGATTTTTGCGCCAAAGACATACCTCGACCCTCGCGGACGCTATTCTTAATCGTCAACAAGTGCCTATCACCTAAGCACACCGGCTCAGACCGCTGCAATCGCCATATCATGTTGATCTTCCACGGCATTGTCTTCAACAAAAACTACGACATCGCCCAACTAATTTGGTCTGACCTTGTTGATCAACTACGAAGATGAAAATACAGCTCCACAAGAGTCCTCCCTTACATGAGATGGTTTCCCATCCTGGTTCAACACTTCATCGATCTTCACCCAGAAATCGAACGTCGTCCCCAACTCGAAGGCTATGATACACCCAAGCTCAGCAAAATACAATCCACCAAGACAAAGTCGAAATTTGATGAAGAAGCCATGCTATTGGGGGAACACCTCCTTCAACTTCTCGACAAAGCAGATCCCATGCTACAAGCCTACCTGCGAGCCAACAATCTCGAAGATATCCCCACGATTCAACAGCACCCAGTTGGATCTAACCCCGGGACTAGCCAACCCCAACAACCAGTTATAGGTCTAGGACGCTCCGCATCTCTAAAACAAAAACGAAAGAGAAAATCGAAAGGGGATGCCACCAGCAGCAAGAAGGAACGCCGTACTAAACAAAAGCACGATCATCCTCCTGCATCCTCTAGTCAGCAAATAATCCGGACCGATCCCATAGGTTCAGGGGATGACTTTGTCCTCCCCCGAGTAGAAGTCGCGACATCTGGTCCAATCGCGCAAAGTACCCCACCTGTCCACTCAATCGTCTCTCAACAGACGATTGTTTCACTTTCTCACGAGGAACCATGTCAGCCATCTCCTCCTCGCTCTGAGGGGGTCGATGTTGAAATACGCAGTTCTCCGCCTCACACTTCACTTTCATTGTCCACAACGAGTCTAGTAACCTCACCACCTATATTTTCTTCTTTTACTAGGACACATACACCTCCTTTTGCACTGACAGGTCTTGGTGACCTGTCCGGAACGCTCTTCGATGTCTCTGTACTAGATACTAGTCTGGGACAGAGCGGAAGTCCCACAGTGGTCAACACCACTCCAGCTGCTGATTTGGGCCATCGATCTGAGCTCGTCTCAGCATCGATGTCAACGATTTGCCTTAGTGGCTTCGGTTCATTTAGTCCTGTGCAAACAGGCGACACATCAGTACCTTCTACTGATGTTGTGACGACGGAACGTCTTCGTGACTCCGTCCCGTTATTTTCCCCGTTCGTGACGGAGGCCACACTAAATGCTCGCCTAGCTGCCTTCGCAAAAGACCTTCAAGACTCCATAATGACCCAAGTGTACGACGCAATTGGGAGTTCTTCTCGAGACAAGGGCAAAGCCTCCGTCCCCGAACAAGCACCATCTCAAGCCGATCCCCTTACTGCCCCTGACGACGGTCCGTGGAATGTCCCTGTGACGGAACTGATTGACGTCGTCATCGCCAGACTCCGAACTGCAACACAACGCAACGAATATGAAACGGAGGTTCTTCGACGCCTTGAGCTTCCGTTCACGTGCCGAGGTGAGGCTCAGACTTCCAATCAGCCGCGTGACGACCCTGAGGGTGAGGGTCGTCCCGAGGGGGAGAAGCAGCCAGAGCCACAACCTCAACAACAGCAAGTGACTCGAACTACCAAAACACCTACTCCCTCACAAACCAAAAAATCTACCCGACCTACTACCAAAACAACCCAACAAGCCACATCACCAGACACACACTATCTAAGAAGCCCTCCAATACCTTCCTCATCTCCTACCAATGAGCCTATCCTATCCCTCGAAGAGTTATACAATCCTCACACCACTGTTGAAAAATACATTTTCAACGAGGATTGGATAACAAAACCAATGGACCCAGCCATAGCTAAGGGCTTAATGGAGAATGCCAGATATTTTCTGATGAAAGCCAACATAAGCCTTGCCATTATTGACGATGACGAGCTTGAGGAAGGTGAAGAGTACGAAACTGCAATTCCAGAACTACCCGAGCTTCTCAAACACCACGTCGTTGATGAAGAATGCCCTCCCCCGAAGACAAAGATAAGAGAAGAGCTTAATCTACCATGGGAGAATGCCAAAGTAGTTGCTCCCTATCAAGAAGAGATACGACGGAGAATCTGGAGAAAAGAACATAGGATTAAGCAGCTGGATGAACTGGAACTCAGAGGGTTAACCCATCTTTCAAGACCAACTGCCATTCGGTACCTGCTTTCTCTCCGTCGAGGACTTAGGATGAAAGGGAAAGGAGCTGATGTTGAGACTCTTCGAAGTGAAGAGAAGGAACGAGCCAGAATTAGGGCAATCATCGGAGTACGACGAGCTCGACTCGACTTCTACGAATTTCCCATCTACAAGATAGGGCGAGAAGATGGAACAGTCGAAGAAATAACTGAAGGCGATCTTTCCTACTTAAGAGGTGAGGACATTGTTCGGATGGTTGGAAGCTACAGATTTCTTGGAACGCTTCAGAATCCAGACCTCAACGTTGGATATGTCGCTCTTAAGCGATTCTTGATGCGCCAAGTCAAGTTCAACGCGACGCATGACCTCCAAATGGCAGTGGAAAGCAATATGAAGAGGGTGAACCTGACAAAACCGTCCTTTGAAGTTCCTGACACAGGTCTTGGTGAAGGACACTTAATCAATGGAGTTGATGATCCATCAGTCGTTTACGTCAACTACAAAGGAGATAAAAGGCTGATGAAGACATCAGAGATCAACAAGTTCAGCGACGGCACACTTTCGCAACAAGCTTAGAAGTATTCTCAAGCAGCTGAAAGATGAAGAACACGAAGTCCAAGAAAAGTACAAGAAGCTGATCGAGATCATATCGGAGAGAGTATCATTTCGAAGTGTTTTAAGGTCATATGAACACATCTTAGGACTTCGGAAATCACCATACGAGCTAGCGAGCCCCAAGAAAAGGAAGACGCAGAAGACATCAACTAAAGGACGAGGACACTAAGGGGGAGATTGTTAGGAATTAATTATAGTGTCCTCTAGTTATTTGTGGTTTGGGTTAAAATTGTGATATTAATGTATTGGAGTAGGTTGGGGAGACAATTAGTACTTTGTAGAAGTTTTGGACTTGGGCTTTAATATACCAAAGAGTTTGTGGTATATAAAGCCCGTTTATACCCTTGTTAGGGTTCATCAAAAGAAAAACTCCTTGAAGCAGTTCTCGATTAACACACACACAAACACACACTAAAAGGTGCTTCATACGGTCTTAATCTTTCTAATAATCTTTTGATCCTTGTTTGGTAACAAGTGGACCTACAACCCACTCTAACGAGACCTGAATAGGATATTTCATTCTAACGTGACCTGAGTGGGAACCTATTCTAACGAGACCTGAGTGGGATATTAGAAATGTACTTTGTGTCGAGTAGTGTGGGGTGTTGAGACGTGTTAGTGTTGAGATGAGTAGAGACGAGTTGAGCGTGCATTTGTGAGGTGTTTTGGGAAGGAGGTTGAGAGCACGTTGCATACATGCATGTTTCATCTACTGGGCAAGGAGCTCAGCTTACGTGTTGTAGGTACCGAGCCCGATGCTGATGCGCGTCGTGGCTGAGGCGGGCTGATGGCGGTGACTCCACGGACTTTTGAGGGCAGGGCGGTACATGGATGCGACCTGTGGAGTGATGTTAGGATTTTTAATATTTTGATATTTTAGTGATATGGCTTGTATAAATATACGGCTATGTAGACGATGTTTAATTTAATATATTTTATTTAGAAAAATAAATTTTAGACGGGTCTTCCGCGACTTGTGTTGCGAAAATCCGCCATAGTTATTGTTAGAAATGAGGGTCGTTACAGGTGGTATCAGAGCTTAGGTTAGAGGTTCTGTAGACTGTCCATGTACTGCCGCTCAAAAGCCTGGAGGAGCAGCCTTGCCTGTAAGTTTTTAAGTTTTTGCTTGATTATATAAATATACTTGTTTGCATGAATGTTGTAGATAGTACGCTAAAATGACGAGAGGACGTAGAGAAAACAATGCAGAGTCGAGTCGTAGGGTTGCATCTGAGTCACCTACAACTGAACGAGACTCCACGATCTTGCGCCTTACTGAACTGATCCAACGTCAGTCGGATCAGATCAATCAGTTGATCAATCACCGTAACATATCTGCGCAACATCCTATCCCGCCACCCGAACGTGTAGAAATAATAGGGGAACGGTTTCGGAAATTGAACCCTCCGACCTTTGAGGATGCCATCGATCCTACTCTAGCTGATGACTGGTTGCGCACCATAGAGGATATGTTCCTATATGGTCTGATCCCGGAGAATGAACAGGTGTTATGTGCTATCTCTATGCTTCGAGGTAATGCAAGGTTTTGGTGGGACACCATCAAAATCTTGGAGGACCCAATGACTATGCCGTGGGAGAGATTTCGAGAATTGTTCCGTGAGAAATACTTCACCACCCATGACCGAACCCAAAAATGAACGAGTTCATAAACCTGAAGCAAGGCGAACAAACTATCGCGGAATATATCCGTAAGTTCGAGGAGTTATCGTGTTTTGCCCCGCACATGGTGGCGACGAACGCATTAAAGGTGGAGCGATTCCAAGTAGGTCTCAAACCTGAGATCTATCGTGACGTAAGCATGACGGGAACAAGGGAACTAGCATTCGCCCAAGTGGCTGAACGACGAGCGCTCATCGCGGAGCAGGCAGAGGAACGGATTTCCAAAGCCCACGAGGAAAAGAGAAAGGCGGAGAGCCAGCTAGAACAGGAGGCTAATAAGAAGCGTCAGAATTTTGATAAGGGTCCCAACAATAATCAGAACGGCCGCCAGGGACAACAACACTAGAGACCGAGGCCAAACCAGGAAGCGACTAATTTCCCAATTCGACCTCCAAATGTCAATCCCCAGTGCCAGAAATGCGGACGATACCATGCAGGTGTTTGTTTCGGAGCAAGACCTAATTTTAACCCTCAATGTTTTAAATGTGGAAAACTATGACATCTTGCCAGAAACTGTCAGGAGAATCGTTCGGGAAATCAAACCCAAGTGCCAGTACAGCCTCGACTTGTACCGGCTCATGTGTTTACTTTAACAAATGAAGAGGAAGAATTGAACCCATCAGGGATGACGGTTATGTTAAATATTTAAAGTATATTCATTTCTGTGCCAAATTTTTGGGTCGCACATACGGATGTGCTGGCCAAATGTCTGATGAAGGTAGGAATAAATCCTATCTTACTAGAGATTTGAAAAGCTCAAGGATAGGAAAAATAATAATAAAAATAAAATAAAACATATAAACTGTCAGAGTAGCACAACGGAAGCGTGGTAGGAATAGGAATAAGTATGCCTAGAGTGTGTAGCGGAAGAGTGGTGAGAATATATATTGTTATGCCGAGAGGACGTAGAAAATATATGGGCGAGTCTAGACGTAGAGAATATGTTGACATTAGGGAACAGAGCATGAGCCACATATTTAAATGTGTCGCTTAAATTAGGTGGTGAAGGTGGGAATAAATCTTACCTTAATAGAATATAGATAAATTGATAAAGAAATAGGAGAAATTGTTACCCCGAGAAACACCAGCCGGCGAATTTCGGGGACGAAATTCCTTTTAAGGGGGGAGATTGTAATACCCGTAGAAATTTAATACGGTATTCGGTGTAGTTAGCAGAATTTACACAATTAAGAAATATTGATAAAGAAATATTAGTTTTCATGGCCTTTATATTTATTGCAAGAAAGTTTTCGTGATCTATAGAATTACACACAATAATAATAATATATTGAAGCTTTGGTGGGAGTCTAAGTTCTTGGATTTATATGCTTGGATTAGATATGATTCATATATATATATATATATATATATAATATTATTAACTCATCCAAATCATGACTTGGGATATATCTTGGAAATTATTATTAGGTAAGACTAATAAAACATTTTGTTAATTGTAAGTAACATGCAAAATCATGCATACGTGTATGAATATATATAAGTATGATTTCATGTGTGAGAGGAATTTCATGTAGAAGACTATTAAAACTAAGAAAGAGGGAGGTGGTTTTCGTACTAGACTATACACTTTAGCATGAAGATTTTATTTTCAATCATAGGTATGGGATAAAGGAGTAAGTAGTGATTAATAAAATATTAGGTGAAAGGGATGATTTTTATTACTTTGTGTCATTAGTGAATTGGCAAAATCATGTTCCATTCAACTTTATTTTACGTATTATATATGATAACTTGACAACTACTATTCAAGTTGTGATGATGGCCCAAGTATTATTATATTGTTTAGAAAAAATAAGGGATAAAGATAAGATGACAACTAATTTTAGTGTAAGTGACGAATTCCATTCTTAATCAAATAAGAAAAAAAAAGACATGTCCACCTATTCTACTTGGCATTTTATGATTAATATTTTTAGTAAATACCTTAAGCACTTAACTTCAAGGGTAGGATACGTATGCCACTTGTAATATTATCACATCTTTAAAGACTTTAATACATATCATTTAGTTAACAAAATCCTAAAAACTAGAGAGAGAACGTGGAGTTGAAGGTATTGTAAGTGAAAATAAGAGAACTTCAACGTTGGAAGCTTTGCGATTTGGGAGGTAATTTTCGTACTGACGTATGTGGAAACAAATCTCTCATATTTGATCTACTTAACTTGTTTTCTTTTAGTTATTTTAAGTGATTAAGTGACTACTATGGAAGTTGTTTGAAAAGCTTTATGTTTTAGGGTTTTCGAAATGGAACTCATATTCATGAGCTAACGATTTTCAAAATATATATGATGTTCTTAAGGTTTTGATGTTTTAGGGTTTACTAATTTCCGAGTTTAGGAATTATTTTGATTAGGAATTTCAAACGTTTTTTTTTATACGATGTTAATGTGCTTAAATGACAAGTGATTATGTGTTATTTTCGTAAGGTGTTTAGAAGTGTTTATGAGATTTATTTTAGATGTTTTAATATTTGTTAAGCTTGGAAATTTTCAGCAAACGTCTTTAGCATTAAGGAGCTCTTGGGGTTTTGAAATTAAAATATGTATTACTTTGGTTATTGAATATAGGGGTTTCGTGACTTCATTATCTAAGAATTATTTTTGGTGTTATTAATTAGTGTGGTTCATATGTTTCGGCATCTTGTTATTTGGTTTTGCAAGCTTTTGTCATATGATTAATATTAGACATTAAAATATTCGATAATGGCATGATTAGATCAGTGTGAGGAGTTTTGGTATGTGAATACTATGAGAAAGAGTTCGATATTTATATGGTTAGATTAAGTGTGAATGTGTTGCCCAAACATTTACTTGGAATATTTGCTGGTAGGTTTCATAATTGGATGTGTTTAGTGTTTCATCTGTGTTAGTATCTCATGAGTTTTCGATATGAGCAACGTGAATTGATCTTGAAAAGTTTTCGGTATGAATGTGTTTTAGGCACTTGAAAGAATTTAGAAACATGTATGACCTTCGAAATGCAATCATTCCATGTTTGTGGTCTAAAAACTCATGCATGTACTGATATTTATGATTATCTTGTATACAGACGTCTAAAACAGTAGGGATCTGTCAAGTGTGAAATTAAGGACGACAGGTAAGTGAAACTCACCTACGGCACGTAAACGTTATGTGATTAATTACGTGATATTTATGTGAATCGGTGAATTATGTGATTTGATGAATTACGTGATTTATCTATTTTAAATATTTTGCACGTTATATATATCTGATTATTTTCACTGCACTTGCATATCATGAGCACGACATGTTGATGTGAGTGTTTATGGGTAGAGAAGAGCGGAAACTCGGGTGGTGTGCTAACTCTAACGTGACCTGAGTTGGCCGCCCGAGCGTATGAGGTGTCGAGTGATTGGATGTGTTACGACATTATAGGGCATTTCGAGTATAGGGCGACTCTAACGAGACCTGAGTAGCTTACCCGCTCTAACGAGACCTGAGCGGGATATGCGACTCTAACGAGACCTGAGTAGCCACCCACTCTAACGAGACCTGAATAGGATATTCCATTCTAACGTGACCTGAGTGGGAACCTATTCTAACGAGACATGAGTGGGATATTAGAAATGTACTTTGTGTCGAGTAGTGTGGGGTGTTGAGACGTGTTAGTGTTGAGATGAGTAGAGACGAGTTGAGCGTGCATTTGTGAGGTGTTTTGGGAAGGAGGTTGAGAGCACGTTGCATACATGCATGTTTCATCTACTGGGCAAGGAGCTCAGCTTACGTGTTGTAGGTACCGAGCCCGATGCTGATGCGCGTCGTGGCTGAGGCGGGCTGATGGCGGTGACTCCACGGACTTTTGAGGGCAGGGCGGTACATGGATGCGACCTGTGGAGTGATGTTAGGATTTTTAATATTTTGATATTTTAGTGATATGGCTTGTATAAATATACGGCTACGTAGACGATGTTTAATTTACTATATTTTATTTAGAAAAATAAATTTTAGACGGGTCTTCCGCGACTTATGTTGCGAAAATCCGCCATAGTTATTGTTAGAAAATGAGGGTCGTTACAACTTTCTTAACTAGTTTATGTAACTAGTGTCGTAGAAAAGAAATGTACGATACGAAATTTCGTATAAAATTTTTCCTTTCATAAAAGGAATCGTAACTGTTCCTACAAAATCATCATGGGTCCTATTTACATAGGAAAACCTGCATGCGGGTCAAAATAAATCTATCTACTGGGCCTCCACGAGGTCGCGTCCATGCATACACTTCCACCTCAAAAGCTCTCGGAAGCTTCAAAAGTTGGCCTCACCGTGAAAATGATAACGTACCGTGATCGCGAGGTCCTACAAGACATAAAAACGTGGAATGAACTCATAAAGCTCAGTAAGTGAAAACCATGCATGCAATGCTCATGACCTAAATAGCGAAGGCACTCGCGCCAATGCTATCTACTTCTCACATCCTTCTTGACCTTTCATACCATATTTTGGCCCCTTCGGCTTTCAATCTTACTATGCACCATGTAGAGCTCAAACCCCTAAGGGTATAAATAAGTGGCAGTACACACACCTGGAGGCTAAACCCGAGTACTCCATCTGGGCTTAACCCTATGGTGCCTTTCAATCCCAATGTGGTCCACACCGAGAGGCTAATAGTGCCTTTCAATCCCAATGCAGTCCCATTGAGAGGCTAACCCGGGCACACAGATTTCGTTTAACCCTAAGGCGCCTTTCCATCCCAATGCGGTCTGACACGCGGGCGCTTCTCACTGGTAGCTTACTACGAGGTCGCCAACACTCGAGGTTCCCTCGGTGCCGCTTATTCCCTCGAGTCGCATCCTCCAGATTGCATCTCCCGCTACGGGGTATCCACCTGCCTCTCGTGAATCAGGCAATTAATATTTGGCCTCGTGAATCGCCCTGGTGTATTTCCCCTACCTCTCGTGAATCAGGTAATATTTGGCCTCGTGAATCGCCGTGGTAGCATAGAAGAGCCGTGACTCATCATTGAGTCGACACAAATGCCTATATCAGCAAATATACATCGCTCTCACGCGATCTTATACTCATGCACGCTCTCTTTCCCTGACTCTTATACTAGTCGTGCGTGCACGTGCTCATGCCATGACTCATGCAAACATGCGTGCAATGTTATCACATATGATAATTCACGTCACATAAAAATCACGTAAATTTACGTCGCATATGAATATGTGTGTCATGCCATCATATAATATACATTAATTTCATAAGAAATCACACAATTCATGGAAGTCACATAAACTCATAACATCACGTAACACATAATTTCATGCACATAAAAATTATGTGTTGTAGTTGCGATTTCCACATACCTGGTATCCTTAGCTTATCGTAAGGTAAATTGTTAATCTTCAAACACTAAGTATAGAAGTATATAAAATTAGGGTATGTTAGTCTAGTTACAATTTCACGAAATTGGCTTAATTTGAAAACCCTAGTTTCAACTTCTATAAATTTTGAAATCCTAAAGTTTCGGGCTTTGTCTTAAATTGAAAAATATCATTTCGAAATTCGTAAGAATTTCGAGACCTATTTTCCACCTATTTCAGAATTTAATTAAGCATGGTTGTCGACATGAATCTCGAGTTGTATAGTAACTTAACTCTTGACATGGACCTCGACATGAACTCGGTGAATCTCGAGTTTAATTAGTGAAACGAAATTCTACTCAATCATAAATCTCGAGTTGATCTCGAGATCTTGCACAAAATTTCGATGTTAATATTAATGTAGATTTCGACATGAGTCTTGGGTCCGAGATTAAACAATACATTATTTCGAAGCAAACTTGATATGGATCTCGTTATAAATTAAAATGGATCTCGAGCCGTATAGTAAATTATATCTCGACATTATATACAAGGGTTTCGAAGTTGATTCTAACTTGGATCTCGAGATGCATTGTAGTAATGAATCTCGATATGAACTTTGATCTCGACATGGACTTTGACATGGATTTCGGTATGCGTTTGTCGAGATCATATATAGAGATTTCAATATCAACGTTGACAATAGATCTTGACATTATTCGTGTAACATCAACATGGTTTCGAGATTTTAACAAGATTTCGACATATTGTGTGCAAAGATTTCGAGACTTGCACCATACATGATTTCGAAGTAAAATTAAAACTCGATGTAGATCTCGAGTGCATCTCGAGATCATATACAAACTTCCAAAATTGATTTCATGATGAATTTCGAGCTTCACTTCGAAATTCCATCTCGAGTTTGAACTCGACATTCTTAAACCTTCATGTACATTTCGAAATCATTCCTACAGAACTTATATGGTTTCGAGATTCATAACCTAGAAAAATCCTATCATCACTCGCAACTTTCGATCAAAATTCCCTACTTTCCAAGAACAGTTTGGACATAAGAAAACTTCCTATATTCTAACTAAGTTTCCAACTTAACATAGCCTAACCAGAAATTCTAAAGGTTCTAAAAAACCCTCGTTAGCTAAACTAATATAAACAAACCCTAATCAGTTCCGGATTTTTGTATCCAATAATTTCTTACACACTTTAAATCTTAGATAACTCCTAATATTTCATCTCATATATTCGTATTCTATCCTATTAATAACTATGAAAATAATCGAATACTTAAAGTAAAGGGATTTATACCTCTCAAGTATTACTACGTTTGAATCTGCTTATGTTGTTCGATCCTTGTTGGAATGTCACCCTACTACTGTTCCACGATTTTACCTCTTCTTCTCTTCAGGTTTTGATAAGGTTTTTGCTTATAAGTTATAACATGCTAGTTTTCTTCTTATCTCTAACTTACCTTTGCGTGTGTAAATGACATCGACATTATTCAATCGTTATCTTAACTTAGGATAAAGGTATTATATTATTACTAGTGCAACCCCGTGCGTTGCACGGGTCTATTTCTTGGATTGAGTTATTTTACTGATGCAGAATATTGTATATAAAAAATTATGCGATTTTTGAACCTGAGATTTTGCACTGTCGATGTTTGCACTACCGAGGGGTTGTATGACTGCAGCTTTTCAATGTATGACTGCTCACAGAAACGACTTAAGGGATTCTTCAATTTAAATGGTTTAAATTGTCAGATTATGCTAAACAGTTTAAATTGTTTACGAAAAGTTGTTGACATGCATCACAAGAGTTTTCTCCACCGGGACGTTATTTGAAATCAAACGGTGTCTCTCCAACGTGCATGTTTTTCTAATGGATCCTCCATCGGTTGATTGGAAATATTAGAGTGCTTTCTTTTTTGCCAGCAGTTTCGTCTCCTTAGATGAAGGGATGTTAGTTGTGGATGGTATGTGAAAAGATATGTGATTAAAAAACAGAATTACTATTAAATGCAGCAATAATAACTTATTTAACATCGAAGTAGCTAAGACCAAATATTAAAAAACACTGCTACGGTGAGGAACTATCCGAATTCCTGGATCAGTTCTGGTGAAACATCGTACACGTCATCTTCAGCAAACATGAATGAAAATGCTAATCGCAGCACGTATACTCCACATTCACCGCTGATTCATACAGGAAAAGAGACAAACAATTTACGTAAGAAATCGTGATTCTGCAAATTAATAGTGCCAGGGTTTTGCATTACCTTATAGTCTGATGGGGGAAGTTAGGATCTTTATAAACAGTGAAGTCCATGATTGAGTCAGTTGCGCAAATCTCGAAGAATATATGGGATAATAAGTTGTGTTTTTTGAAATGCCTCTTCAAAGAATCTCATATCCCTATCAACCGAAGGTTCAGAGTCATGTACTATTATTAACTGTTTTTTATAATCAATAATGCACAGTATCCAGTGACATTGATTTATGTTGACTGGGATAACTATAAGATCTGTTTTCTCCCAAGGAAGAGACGGCCAATCCTCAACAATTCCTTGTACATATGGTCGAATGACAGATAGGTCCATACGTCCATCGCTCTTATACTCTGCTGCAACTATTTGGTTGAACGCTGTAGGCATAAAAGAAAACCTTGACTTTGGGAAACTTGCATGTGATTGCTTCTCGATAAATCCTGTTAAGCATTCATCTATGTGTCGTTGGAGATACATAATAAGAATATGTGCAAAAAAAAATTAACGGGAAAGATGATTAACTATTGTACCTCATCATGTAGCCAACTTTCCTTCGTCATAAGGTTTTTGAAGAATTCTTTGCCGCGTTCATCTGGGAATAGCGTACCAACAAAATCTATATTGTTCATTGATTCTATTGTCGCCGATACACACGGAAAGTATTTAACATCTTGTTGCATCGCAAGAGTTTTCTCGACCGGGACGTTTTTTGAAATCAAATGGTGTCCCTCCAACGTGCCTGTATTTTTGGTCTTAGATAGTTTTTCCAATGGATCCTCTCTTGGCTGACTGAAAATATTAGAGTGCTTTCTTTTTGCCAGCAGTTTCGTCTCCTTAGTTGAAATGATTTAGTTGTGAATGTTCCCTTCCGTTCTCCGTCAGGTGTAGGGCTTCTCTTTCATGTAAGAAAATCGGACGTGGAATTATAAGTAGTAATAATGTGTTCAATTTTGCTAAATAATGTTTCACGGCGCCTTGGCCCATTTCCTTTCATCACACTTCTCCATTGACTCGAATGACAGATAGATCCATACGTCCATCGCTCGTATACTCTGCTCAACTATTTGGTTGATCGCTATAGGCATAAAAGAAACCCTTGACTTTGGAAAACTTGCATGTGATTGCTTCTCAACAAATCCTCTTAAGCATTCGTCTATGTGCTGTGGAGAATAAGAATAGAATACATAATAAGAAATGTGGAAAAAAAATTAACGGGAAAGATGATTAAGTATTGTACGTCATCATGTAGCCAACTTCCCTTCGTCATAAGGTTTTTGAATAATTCTTCGCCGCGTTCTTCTGGGAATAGTGTACCGACAATCTCTTCGTTCATCGTTCCTATTGTCGCCGATACACGCGGAAAGAATTTTAACATCTTGTTGACATGCATCGCAAGAGTTTCCTCTATCGGGACGTTTTTTGAAATGAAACGGTGTCCGTCTAACGTGCCTGTATTTTTGTCTTTGATCGTTTTTCTAATGGATCCTCGCTTGGCAGACTGGAAATATTAGAGTGCTTTCTTTTTTCCAGCAATTTCGTCTCCTTAGTGAAGGGATGTTTGTTGTGAATGTTCCCTTCCGTTCTCCGTCACGTGTAGGGCTTCTCTTTCCTGTAAGAAAATCGGACGTGGAATTATAAGTAGTAACAATGTGTTCAATTTTGCTAAATAATGTTTCACATACCAAGTGTTTGTTCTATACGCGAAAGCCTCAAATCGATTTCTAAGTAATTTTCGTTAATCTTCACTGTCAGATTATCGACCTTTCAGTAACATATTCGACATAGCCATCTATTTTACGTTCTATACGATCAACAAATTCTCTAGCTTTCTGATGAAATTCCGCAACAACGGTGTCTAAATAATCTCTTATTTGATTGATCATTTTATGGAACCTTTTTTTTGTGTATGTAATGGTGTTAAAATTATGAAAATGATTTGATTTATATATAGTATAAGTCAATGTTCAGGAACTGAAAAGACACTACTCTCTACTCATAACGTCTCAGTAGAATGTATCGATTTGCCTCGTTTAAATCAGTTCTATGATTATATGTATTTAGTGTGCATTCATACTGTCTTAATTGTTTAGATAATATTTCAATGTGTCCTTTCGTTTCAACGGTTATCATAATTACGCAGTAATTAGTGAGCGGTTATATTGCTTAAGTAATAGATCGATGCGTCTTTTGAGTCCAATGGTTATCATGATTACAGAGTAATTACTGAACGGTGATATTAATATGTCGTGTTAAATTCAGTAGTGTCTAGATGATTAATAACGTAGCTATGTCTAGATTAAGTGTAACAGGAAGATAGTGAGTCTTGTAATGTAGTTATGTTTGGATGAAGTGTAACGGTAATGCGTTTAGTCTTGTTAATTTAGCAGTGTAATTTGCTAAAAATGTTTGGTGTGTTTCGTGAATGTTAGTCGATTGATAAATATAGTTACATTAATGAATGATCTGATACCGTCGGACTGTACAGATTTCTGCATTACTGTACTGTAGTTGCAGGTAGCGTACTTTTCGTTTGCACTATCGTATACCAGTCATGCAGAATATGCCGTCTTTGTAATTACACGACTGTTTGATTCGCACTCGTGCAAAATATAGCATAGCATCTTATTACACTGTGCCCAATTATTGCTTGACGCGACAACAATACTTACAACTTTGTTCCTATTTCGAACAAATAACTTTTGAAAAATAAAATGGTCAGTAGTGTGCAATTCGGTAGCGTATTAATCTGTTTTAATTTCCTAAATGATAATATATGTTAATTTCCAAAAATGCACTACCGTTTTCCACACTACTGACCATCAGTAGTATGCAAATCGGTAGTGCAGTATGGAGAAGTTAAAATTATTTAGTTCAGGGTGACGTGCAAGTATTCCTGAGTACTTTGAAATGTGATGTTGTAATATATTGTAGTCTTTTGGTAATATATGTACTAATATATGTACATTAACGATAAAAGGGCCACCCACAGTAAAATGGTCAGTAGTGTGCAAGTCCGTAGTGCAATATGCAAAAGTTAAAGTTATTTAGTTTAGTTTGATGTGCAACTGTTGCTGACATGCTTATCAAGATGACGCCTAACATTTATTCAGTTAACAATATTTTCAATATTTTTCCTACTTCGAACAATAACAATTGAAATATCATCTGGTCAGTAGTGTGGAAGTCGGTAGTGTAGTTTTGAAAAGTTAAGCTTCTTTATTTCAGGATGACGTGCAACTGTTCCTGAGTACTTCAAATGAGATGATGTAATATGTTGTGTAATATAAAATTTTTGCATAATAAATGTTAACATTTTATAAAAAACATATTCTACAGTCTCACAGTCGGGCAGTCTTACAATGTCTAAGTAATATAGTTTGCTAGTTGTTCATCGTACGTCTAAAAAACAAGATAAATTGATATTGATGCCAAAACTATACAGTTATGTATATCTACTAATGAGGAAGATAAAAAAAAAGGCTTATCAAGTTTAGAACCATAGCTTTTGGTGGCAAATGAAGCGAATTTCTTTTTGAAATGACCTCTTTATCTTCATCATCGTCGGATGAATTCTGAATGCCTCAAAATCACCAGCATCAAAATGGTCAATTTATTTGCAAAACTCCGCTTTCTCAGCCCTTTCTCACGTTCGCATCTGTTCATTTTTTCTCGATTCTCATCGCATTTGAAGAGGCCGGTATTTCGAAGTTATACACTGACTGCAGTTCGGCACATGAGACTGTTTAGCTGCCGTATCATTAGACCTTTTAAATGCCAATGGAGTATTCTCAAAAATCTACATGCATTGTTTTTAATGCCAACTTTTTACGGCAGCCACCTATAAAGTATATGAATACTGGCAAGAAAGAAAAATGGTAATGAAGTTGAAAAAAAGGAAAAGAAAAAGAATATTACAGGAATGAAGACAAATTACCGGTGTAAAGCTTGAAAGCTGTAGGCAAGCTTCTCTGCGTGCTCATCCACCAAATCTCATATTTATTCCGACTGTACAAACCAGGATCGTTTATAACCAGTTTCCCCCTTTTTCCTGCATTTTTGGAAATCAAATTTAGTAAATCACTTTTAGATAAAAGAATGCTATGCAGTGACATGGACGATGTTAAAAACTATGAGGACTTGATGTAAGTTAGAAACTATAAACCCCGTGCATCGCACATGTACGTAAAGTTGGCCATGTGTGAAAACTGGACTGGGAAGATACACTCCAACCCTTTCTTTTCTTCTTCAGAGTGAAACCTTTTGATTTCCAAAGTATGTATCGCAGCTTTCCTGTGTCCCAATGATAGAAAGGTGATCCAAAAAGTTTCGGATTTTTTCTTTTTCATTGACGGTATAATTTTGGCCCTCATATAATTGTGTAATATGAATAAGCCTACCCTGTTCAATCGTCGCCAACATCGTTGGCCCTCGATAGTCACCAGTTTACTTTTTTAACAACCCAAACATTCCCTACTCCGACAAATATAAAAAAGTATATCCCATGTCAATGAGTTAATTTCCATTCTCATTCGAGGAAGTGCTTCACTTAACCTGGTAATGGCTTCCAATTGACTCACTGTGATCGGTATCACAACAGCTTCTCCAGTTTCATTTGCCTGTCGTCTCATAACCTGTAAAAGAACAGCAGAGTTAGTTCTTCTACTTCTAATATCAGTGAAAACACAAATAAGAAAAAGTTGTGACATCACTCTGTTCAATTATTTAAAATGAACCACGAAAAGAATGTTGAAGATTGGACATAGATCATATAGTACTATATATTTTTCGACTGATTTACTACTACTTTTCTTAGTGTGAAATGATGATTATATATAGATGCGTAATTGTAAGTCAAGTAATGATACTTTGAATTCCAGCAATATCAAAAGCCAAGCAATCCCTTTCAAGAGACATTAATACATAAATATATAAGAAAATACCATAGCATCCCTTAATTATCATTAATAATCCTATAAATATCTTACATCAATATACAGTTTGAAGTTAATAAGTATATTATATTATTTTGATATATACGTTAAGTGTCTATATAACTTTTTTAAGAATGGACACTGATAATACGTAAATATATATATATATATATATATATATACACAAATATATTACAAAATTTATAAAAACATATATTTATACATTTATTTTTTGAATGATAGGAAAATATATTATTACATATATACACACATTATTTCTAGGAGTTACACACTAAATATAAATAAATCATATTATATATAAAAACATACATAATCTTTTTTTTGGGGGTAAGGGAAAGCCCACCTAGGTGTGAAGTGGATCCGGAACTGACTGAATGACTGAAAACTGCACTACTGCTAATTTGTAATACTATTTCCAAATGTGCAACTGGGCCTTTTTTTTTTATTGTAAGACTATCGCGTGAGACTTAACTTAAGGACTGCATGGATGTAGGTGAGCAGTTGCAATATTGTCATACTGTAAAATCAAGAACATCTCATAAGACTGCATGACTGCAAGACGCACGATAGAGAACCTCAAGATATGTAAGAATGCTAGACTGTTTACAGCAATTTCAGAAACATAAGACTGGACCGATGCTATTTGCACGCCTGTAAGTCTGACTCGTAAGAAAACTTCCAATGTTAGCGAGAGATCTGCAATCCTAGGTAAGGATATTATTATTTTAATCCATATATCAAAACACTTCCAACAAAAAGAATGTCAAATCCAACTCTAAGAACAAAAAGACAACCACCATCTCATTCTCGCTCGTCAACCTCAAAGGAAAATTTTTTTTATAAGAAAATAACGATGGCAAAGGATCCCTGAAAACTACGAAATTGTACATGGAATTACACAATCATCAGTTCTAATTTATATTCCTCACAGATCTAATTTATATTCCTTACAGATGCAGCTGAAGGTTGCCTTGCGTACTTGAGCGACAAAGATTGAATCTCGCGGTGCACTCTTACTTGGTTGAGGAATTGAAACACTACAAACAAATGTTATATTAGTATCTACTTAAAAGGCCAAGATTCTTGCAAATATATAAGTTGGGAGCTACTTAACTTTTCCACAGGTCTTCATTGTATTCTTCGGCTTGACTCTTCAATCTCTCCCACTTCTCGGATTATGCCGTTGCCACTGCTAGTCGTCGATGAATCTCTTGTCAAAGCATCGAGCTTGTCAGAATAGTTGATGTTCACTGCAGATAAGCCATTGTCCACGCTATGGCTCTGCTTTGATTCTTTGTCCAGGGATCGATTGGGATAAACCTTGGACTCATCTCAAACAAACGCCCTGCCGTTGTTGCTATGGTAGTCTTCTATTTGAGGCCGGAAGATGTTGATGCAAGATCTGTTCAAAAACGAAAGGTCTTTGTAAATGGACATTAAAAAACTCGCCAACTCAATCACAACTTTTGACCGATAATTAGTGCATGCCTTTGCTAGCGGACTCTCACAATCAACATTGGCAAGAAATGAAATCTTAGTAAAAAATATGGAATTAGTACTATAAACATATCATGCATAAACCAACAAAAATAGTTACAAAAACTTCGTCCACGTATTCTAATAACTGTACCTTCGAAAGATCTTCGCCTAGTGCCAAAAATGATTCCAACGTCCCACGTGCAGATTGAAATGTACAACAAAAAAATAAACTATCCCCAAATGAGTTTCACATAATTGCCTAGCAAATCGAAGATACAAATAAGAGCGTAAATTAATAGTAGATCTTAAACAGATCCCGCGCAACATAAGCTCGTAATTACCCTTCAAGGCCAAATCCAGATCTCATGTCTAAGGCCTAAGAAGGGAGATTTCCAACTCTTGAAATAATATAGATAACGTAGCAACAACTTATTCGAAATATGCAATTCTAAGGAGGGAACTAAAAAGGTTACGATCATTAATGCCGTCACATTATGTGTTTTCTTACGACATTGTCTAGTAAAGACATGATTGATTATTGCAATAATAAAAGGCTAAAAAAATTGTAAACCGCGGACCACTCTTGATTGGCAGAAATTGGAATTTTACCCTTCGAGTAAATTTTGATCTTAGGCATACCAAGGAGAGCCCTGCTAATTCATCTTTCTTCTTTTGCCACTTTAAAAGCAATAAAAGCCATATCTATTGCTCTGTTCTTTAATGATGTTCGATATGTTTCCTTTCGCTGTTTGCAAGAGAATAAGGGGGGAGAAAATTAAAATCATTAGTTCAAGAAAAGCATAATCATCAGGATAAAGACATCAAGATTGTTCTTGCAATATGGGATCAACAACAGCAAAAATATCAATTGAAATAGTAAATACTCACCGAGTAATCAAAACATGTGTGTGCCGTCGATTGATTATGGTAAGCTCATCCAAAGATCAACTTGGCCCTTTATTCTCTACCTAGAAAAGCGCTTGATTGCAATCTCCAAATATATATCTTTCTCACGATCATCTTGGCATCGAAGCGGTTGAAATCTGCCTCGGCTCTACCACGTTTTCGATAACGTCAAACAAAGAGCTCCATCAATAAAATCAACCCTTCATGAGAAGTTTAATATTAGTAGTATAGTGTTGAATGAACCTCAAATCTTGCGATACTGATATAGAAGTAATATTCAAAAAATATCAAACACGGGTAGGAATAAAAAAAGATCCAAAGAAAGAATCCAAAGGCGACATAGCGATTCCTGAAGTAAACTGTAAGTTAAAGTCTAAATCACGAAAAGACCCATAAGCTGAAAACTCCTCCGCCGGCGTTAGTGAAGACTCTTTTTGGGCGACGAAGCCGAAGGATGGCAGCGGAGGGGATCGCATGGACGGCGAGATCACAAAGCCCGATCCATCGTACACGTCAGCGACCTTACCCTCCACTTCGCTCTCCCGAGCGGTGGCCGTCATGTTTTCGAGCAGAAGTTCGATGAGAAGAAAATGACCTGAAAAAATGATCTTTACTCACATGAGATTGTTCAGAGTAGCCCTAAGGAGTTATACTTTGATGCGATTTTCTTACAGATGTGTTCTCCCCACAGCTCTGTTCAATAGGGCTCTCAAAGTTAGAAGATCTTGAAAATTAAGAAATGTAGAACATACGTATTGTTTGCGGATTAAGCTTGCCAGTATATACCAAAACTGGCTTCCGTAGACAGTTTCTGAAATCTCAAAAGGCACAACAGAAACTTGACAATGATAGCGAATATATACGCTCAAAATAAAAGTAAAAGAACTCATGTTTAAGTAGACTGTTACGTCGATGTTTATTATATCACCATCGTGCAGAAGAGAAAAATGATGTAAAAAAAAAGAAAGGAAAACATAAATTAAATTAGCAGTAGGCGAAAGCTACACAACATACGACCTGCAATTGTCGTGAATCAGGTATTCCATGGCACATGCATTCATTAACTGATGTGCAGACACTTAGGAAAACCATCGTACCCTGACGGCGAAGGATACGCCCCAGCGTCGATGATCATTTGATGCACCGCTTTATCAATCTTATTCGTAGTCACTGACGACTGTGAAGATTTTCCGAAATGTAAGAAGAAATATACGCCAATAATGGTGCAACATTTCAATGTTTCTAACGAATTATAATTCGATCGAAAGATCTAATTGGTTATTCTTGGAAACTACCACTTCTTACCCGAACTAATGTTCCTGCAAACTCCACCACCGGAGCAGCAAGTTGACATGTAGCCCTCATATGTGCGATACCTTCAGCATCATGAATTTGATGCTCGCTCGCTATTTCGGGCAAAGCTTTCGAACCAACATAAGGGCTTTTGGGAATATAATCGGGCAGGGGTAGTGATGGTGACACCTTTCCACGGAACAAAGGAGGTTTTTTTCGCCGAAGATGAACTTTGAAGCTCACGTTCTCTGTATTAAAGAAACCTAGGCATGTTAATATACTCAACCCCGTGCAGAAACTAAACAACCCCCCATATAAAATCTTCTAAAAATGGAAACCTTCAAAGCAGTAAAGCTGATCCTCCGCCGTCGTAACCCTCAAAACCACCCCAATAACCCATCGCCGCCGACGACCTTTCAACAAAACCAAGGCCGCTGCCGCAGTAAGAGAAAAGCAGCTGTCGTCGACACCTCGTATGAATCTCGTGTCCCATTGCACCTCGTATGCTGCCAGCCGTCGCAAACGTCGGACGACACCATCGTCTCGTCGTCGTCATCCTTGGTACCGCACCTACACCTCACAGTCCAAGAATCCCAACCCCCTTCGTACCTCAATCCGCCGCCGCCGCCGTCGAAGATCTCGATGGCCCTGAAGGTCACCTCAACCCCCGACTCGACGTTGCCGAACAAAACCTCACCGTCGTCGACCCATTCCAAGCCCACCAACTCAGTCACTTCTAGGCATTTCATCGAGCAGTAGGTGTCCCTCATCGCAGTCTGAATCGCAAGCTTCAGATCACCCACCGTCGCATAGACGGGAACGGCGACGTATTCCCTGGTCTTATTAGCGTACTTCCACGGAAGCTCGCCGTCCGAATCGGCCTCAATCGAGCTCCTCGCCAGCGCCAGACGAACCTCCGCGACTGATCATACTCATCCCTGAACATCCACTCCTTGGCGAACACCTTAGAGTTGAGCGCCGTCTGAACCGCCAACCTTAGCCCTTCGCCACCTCCGCCACCTCCCAGGAGCAGATTCTCGTACAGGTATGCCATATCCTCGTATATATCTGAACCCATCAGATTCTGATCTCAACCATGCTCTCCTCACCGCGGCGGCAACCCTGGTTAGCATCCACCACAGCCCTGCGGCGGACCTCCATCCTTGCATTAGGTCCGCATCCATTTTATCACAGAAAAATTAGAGCAAAAAATACAGATGGAGGTGAGAAACAAAAAAGGGTGGGTTGTGGGAGAGCTTCGTACCGTGAACCGAAAGGCCAAAATTGTTCAGCTTCTTAATTGAATAATTTTTTAGACTGTTCAGTTGCCAATTAAATGAGTACAATGAATCGGATAAATACAACCTATATTTGAATTTTGGGTTGTTCCGGCCAAAAAAACCATCCATGTAAATCTCACTACCCTTAGACCCAAAATAGTAATTATACTTTTGAGCGCTGACGTGTCACACAGCGATTGGCTATAGGGGGTCAATAAGAAGTCAAAGATGTTACTTTTAATAAGTATATGATTATTTTCATTCCCTCCGAATTAAGTTTACGAATTCTATGGAAATACTATATCCTAGCTTCACATATTATTTTATAAGTTTCCCCCGATCCTAAGTATTTAACATTTACTTGGGATTAAGAGATTTTAGCCCACTTGTGATAATAGTCCAACCTCCTTACTTTTACTAGGTTAAAATTGCATATTTCTAATTCCTTAATTTATATCCAAACTTTAAATTAGTTTTTTTACCAAAATTATCGATCTCCCGTAAAATTATTTCTAACTTACATTTCCTACCCGATTAGTAGCACGTAGGCACATATATATGGTATCACACGTAGCATGAAATCATGTAGACACATAAGTCACTTCAAAACATAAAAGCATGAAAGCACCGTATCATCAAAAATACTAATTAATTCAACGAAATTTCTAATTTACTGCTAATTAAGTCGTAAATCCCGTAATTATATTTTACGGGTATTACATCTTCTCCCCCTTAAAAGAATTTCGCCCCCGAAATTCCGTCGGTTGGAACAATCCAGGTAACGATTGGTTGGAAGTTGAACTGGCTTGGTTGGGTGATAGAAATTCACCCTAGGAGGTTATCAAGGAATCTCAAATAATTTTCGAGAATAGAAAGGAATAGGATCCTAATGAAGTCGATATGAAGATCATTCAAGTTAGTCGAACCTGCTTTGTCTTAAAGAGCTAACGAGAATAATTATAATTCTAACTCAGGTAGATGTCAAAAATTGTTAACGTCCATCACACTTCCGCGGCGCCACTCTGATACTTGAACGAACATGTTTTCTCAGAATGATCAAAAGATTGGGGCATTAGGATTATACCCCGAATATTATTGGATCTTAGGTTTCAGGAATTCAGGTACAAATTCCTATTTCGAACGCCTATCTACTACGATCACGATTCAAGTTGACACTCAATTTGGTATCAACCAAGTCGGCTGAAAATAATCCTGAGTCTTACCATGTAAGTGGTAGATACAAAAGAAAATGTGGCTCATAAGTCCATTAGAATGCATGTTTGAGGTTTAATCGATTAGAAGGGTACCTTCCATCTCGGATGGGTTGTTTTCAGCTTCTTCCGCCGTAAGCATATATACCCGAGGGGGTACCTTTTGTGGTCTAGTCCGATTTGTTGCCTGATCTCCAGATGTGTTCTCCGGGCAGGCTACAGAATAGTGGCATGTCTTGCCACATTTATAGCAAGTAGCATTTTCTGAGAGCAGACGCCCAGATGACGTCGTGCACATTTTGGGAATATGGGTACGTTTGGTTGGGATCTTCCTTGATTCGGGTTGGTTTGTTGAAGTGGTTCAGGGCGGTTTTGAAAATTGGGTTTTACATTTTTGGGAACAAACGGTTTCTTCAGGTTATTTCCGTTCCCTTTGGGTCCTTGTTCGAATTTTCTCTTAACTTCTTGGGCTCGCACAATTCTGATTTCGGCTTGTTCAGCCATCAAGGCTCGTTCCGCCATTTGGGCATAAGTAACCCCTTGGAATCCAGCCATGCCAACATCACGGTAAAGTTCTGGCTTCAAGCCCTCCATAAATCACTCAAATTTCAGCGAGTTAGTGCTCACCATGTGAGTAGCGAATCGGGAAAGCTGTTCGAATTTTCTAATATACTCCGCCACCGTCATTGCTCCTTGGCGGATATTTATGAACTTGTTCATCCTCTGGGCACGGACGGGAGCGGTGAAATACTTATTTAAAAAAGTTCTTTAAAATGCTCCCAGGTCATTGTCAAGGGATCTTCAAGAGTCAGGATTGTGTCCCACCAGTGAACTGTGCTTCCTCTTAATAGGTATAGCTAGCGCACAAGACCTTTTCTGTTTCAGGGGTACAGCTATGTTGGAACATAGTTTCTAGGGTTCGGAGCCAATCCTCAGCCGAGGTTGGGTCTACAGCATCTTCAAAGGTTGGCGGTTAAGTTTGCGAAATCTTTCCCCGACTCGATTCTGTCGGCCTGAGGGGGTCCGTTGCTGATTGCCCGCCAACGTTTTGTTGCTGGATCAGTTGCTGTAAGAATAGTCGCATCCCGACTATCAGTAGGGGTTGCGGATTCCTTACCTTTATCCGCACCCCCACTATTCTCATTTCTTGTTCTACCCATCGCTCTTTTATCCTAAAGTTTTTAAGACATATAAATCATATAATACCAGAAATTCATAGAAACACAAAACTTACGAGCAAGGCCGCCTCCGTGCTTTTGAGTGTGTGTACATGGACAGTCTGCAGAACCTATAACCTAAGCTCTGATACCACATGTGGCAGCCCCGTCTTCCACCACTACTTTCTTAACTAGCTTATGTAACTTGTGTCGTAGAAAAGAAATGGACGATACAAAATTTCGTATAAAATTTTTCCGTTCATAAAAAGGAATCGTAACTGTTCCTACAAAATCATCATGGATCCTATCTACATAGGAAAGCGCGCATGCGGGTCAAAATAAATCTATCTACTGGGCCTCCACGAGGTCGCGTCCATGCACACACTTCCACCTCAAAAGCCCTCGTAAGCTTCAAAAGTTGGCCTCGCCGTGAAGATCACGTACCGTGATCGCGGAGTCCTACAACACATAAAAACGTGGAATGAGCTTATAAAGCTCAGTAAGTGAAAACCATGCATGCAATGCACGTGACCTAAATAGCGAAGGCACTCGCGCCAATGCTATCTACTTCTCACATCCTTCTTGACCTTTCATACCAGGGCCCCTTCGGCTTTCAATCTTACTATGCACCATATAGAGCTCAAACCCCTAAGGGTATAAATAAGTGGCAGTATACACACCGGGGCTTAACCCGAGTACTCATCTGTGCTTAACCCTATGGCGCCTTTCAATCCCAATGTGGTCCACACCGAGAGGCTAATAGTGCCTTTCAATCCCAATGCAGTTCCATTGAGAGGCTAACCCGGGCACACAGATTTCGTTTAACCCTAAGGCGTCTTTCATCCCAATGCGGTCTGACACGCGGGCGCTTCACTGGTAGCTTACTACGAGGTCGCCAACACTCGAGGTTCACTCGGTGCCGCTTATTCCCTCGAGTCGCATCCTCCAGATTGCATCTCCCGCTACGGGGTATCCACCTGCCTCTCGTGAATCAGGCAATTAATATTTGGCCTCGTGAATCGCCCTGGTGTATTTCCCCTACCTCTCGTGAATCAGGTAATATTTGGCCTCGTGAATTGCCGTGGTAGCAAAGAGCCGTGACTCATCATTGAGTCGACACAAATGCCTATATCGGCAAATATACATCGCTCTCACGCGATCTTATACTCATGCACGCTCTCTTTCCCTGACTCTTATAGTAGTCGTGCATGCACGTGCTCATGCCATGAGTCATGCAAACATGCGTGCAATGTTATCACATAGGATAATTCGCGTCACATAAAAATCACGTAAATTTACGTCGCATATGAATATGTGTGTCATGCCATCATATAATATACATTAATTACATAAGAAATCACACAATTCATGGAAGTCACATAAAATCATAACATCACGTAACACATAATTTCATGCACATAAAAATATGTGTTGTAGTTGCGATTTCCACTTACCTGGTATCCTTAGCTTATCGTACGGTAAATTGTTAATCTTCAAACCCTAAGTATAGAAGTATATAAAATTAGGGTTTGTTAGTCTAGTTACAATTTCACGAAATTGGCTTAATTTGAAAACCCTAGTTTCAACTTCTACAAACTTCGAAATCCTAAAATTTCAGGCTTTGTCTTATATTGAAAAATATCATTTCGAATTTCGTAAGCATGGTTCTCGACATGAGTCTCGAGTTGTATAGTAACTTAACTCTTGACATGGACCTCAACATGAACTCGGTGAATCTCGAGTTTAATTAGTGACACGAAATTCTACAATGTAGATTTCGACATGAGTCTTGGGTCCGAGATTAAACAATACATTATTTCGAAGCAAACTTGATATGGATGGTACCCGGGTTGCTCCACATACATGACTGGTACACGACGTGAGCAACCACACTCTGGCATGAATGGTACATGGGTTGCTCCACATTCATGACCGGTATGCACTGCGAGCAACCAACCCCATCGTGCACGTTACACGGGTTGCTCCACGTGCATGAAGGGATGTCAGAGAAGCGAGCAATCATCATGACTTCTGTAAATCCGTGCAGAACCCAAACCTACAAAGAAGGGTTGACAAAAGTTCAACCAACCATCAGTGGGCGCGCCATCCAATCTCGATGCTTAGGCGATGTGGATCTCATGTACCAGACTCCACCGTCCACCCACTGCCATCCATTCCACCATGGTGCGCTACATGGAGACGTCCTAAGCCACCGTGATCCTCTTTACTCCCTCACCACCACCACCACCTGACGAGTCTCAGAAGTGTCTGTTCAACAGTTTTGGGCCACCCTCGTCGACATCACTCGTGGTCGCCTTTAATGCGATCACGCCATGCCACCACAGTTCCCATGGATCAGTGAAACCCCCATGATCCTAACCCAGGAACGAGCCTACCCTAGCCTCTCTAGTCTAGGTATAGGTCGCGCGACATCCTCCTCCACGCAAAGATCCAATCAACGATCTCAGGAGGATGAAGTAAGTCGCATGCAGGAGTTGCGAACCAACGACGACATGATCGCACTCCTCTGTCATATCTCACCACAATCCGGACCTCGCCCTTAGGTACAGGAGACGACTCGTTCGTTTCCCGAGTAGAAGTCGCGGCATCTGGTCCAACCGCGCAATTAACCCCTCCCAACCACTCAGCTATCCTTTCACAGATAGCTGTTTCATTCGCACAAGAGGAACCACGTTAGCCATCACCGCCCCACTTGGAGACGGTTGATGTTGAACATGCAGTGCCCCGCCTCTCACTGCACCTCTTCCACTGAGTCTAGTGTCCTCACCCACCAAAATTTTCCACTTTCTAGGACACAAACACTCTTTACGCACCGCAGGTTCTTCGTGAACTTGCCCGAACGCTTGATGACGTCCTTGTGACTGAGAGCGGAAGACCCACGATAGCCACCCTCACCACAACTGTCGATGGGCCACGGATACGAGCTTGTCTCATCGTCCGTGCGAACGGAAAGCCTTTGTGGCTCTCCGGTTCTTTGTGTCCTGTGCAAACAGGCGGCACATCGGATCGATGTTGTGACGACGGAGCGTCTTTGTGACCCCCGTCTGGTTAGTTACCCCGTTCGTGATGGAGCCCCGACTCATAGCAATCAGCGAGGAACGTACACATTCCATGCCGCGCTCAACGAGGATCTATGAAGGAAAAGGTCCCATCACCGACACCACTCCACCACGCCTCCGCCTACGCCACCACATGCTGCTCCGTCTCTCCAGTGTTCGAAACTGAACCTGGAGGAACACCAATTGCTGCTACTGCTGAGAATCCCACTTGATTGCCTTACTCAACACCACATTACACCACCATCACCACCATCAACACCAGAGGCAGACTCATCCCACGGACGACGTGACGATCCCGAAGATGGAGATCATCTCAAGGGGGAGCAAAGGAGAAGAAATGAGTTGAAGATCGTACAGCAGCTTCAGCAGCAACCATCATCCACCTCCGCTCACACCACCTATGCCACCTCTCACAACACCTACTCCACCACCTCCACCAACTACGCCCCGCCGGAGGCTTCCACTACCTCCGCGCACATTATTATGTGTCAGGCTATTATGTTCATAATGGAACACTCGAAGGAGCCATGGCACATCTCTTCCACCACATTCCGCCACTACTGCGCTGACCACTCTGAAGACCGGGCTCCCTACTATTGAAAGTCACATTTCAATAGAGCCTTGGCATACTTTTTATGCCCCACGCCTACCTTCTTCTGGAGCCAGACGAGTCATCTTCGAGGCCGAACTAGACAACTTCCATTTGAAGACGACAAATCCGGCGCCAAGAAGAGAAGATTGGAGAATCTTAACAAGTGAGTCCTAGCCGAGCCATCAATGCCTCCGCAAGAAGAGGAGATATCCCTTGTAGGGGGAGTTTGCTAGGAATCAAGATCTCCAATATGCCCAACAAAGATATCTCGCGCTGAAGTGAAGATTGAACACTAAGGGGGAGATTGTTAGGAAATATTTTGTAGTGTTCAATTTCATTATATTATCTTTGTTGGTTAGCTCTATTAAAACTTTGGACTAGTTCTTAGTTGGGTTAGTTCTTAGTTATTCATGTAATGGGCCTTCACAAGGGCCCAAGTATTATATACCAACTTGTGGTATAAATACTAAAACCCTAACACATAGTTAGGTGTGCTTGTGTGTGTAGATCAAATAAACAATTGTTAGAGTGAGAGAGTCTCCTCAAGAACACCACCAAGCCCCACACGCCCCGAACCTAAATCTCGATCATTCGGCGTGTTTAATCCGTCCTTAGTCGTATTGTTGGTGAAATCTCGGACCAACACACATAAGTCACTTGAAAACATAGAAGCATGAAAGCATCGTATCATCGAAAATACTAATTAGTTCAACGAAATTTCTAATTTACTGCTAATTAAGTCGTAAATCCCGTAATTATATTTTACGGGTATTACAGACACATCATGGAGTATAAGCTTTCTTCAGGTTTGGCGATTTTTGCCTGAGCCCTCACCCAAAATAGTTTGACCTGAGCAAGTAGACGAGAAACAGCAAACGTATGTAGTTAGACGTTGCACGGAAATGGAAGAACAAATGAAATTATAGATCTCACTGTGTCGTGTTCAAGCTTATTATTTGGCTGATTTTTCTGATTTGGGAACCAACTGGGCGTCCGACGACCTGATTTTCTTTTTTGTAGAGACCTTTCGAGATAACATTGTCAAGATAGTCGTCATCTGTCTTCAACCTGAAATGTCATATGTAAGCATAGAAGTTGGAATATGTGGTATGAATTTAATGTGAGTGCTGAAGTAACTGTCATGATACCATAAGTGTAAGTGCTCGGCCTCGGCGATTGGGGGTTCGAACAGGATTACGCTGTTTGACACTGTGTTGAGTGATAGTCCTGTTTGCCGAGAATAGTACAAATAGTTGTAAGTGCTGTAGGCAACATGTGTGGAAGTACATTTTGTTTGGTAAAAAAGTGGCACGAGGCAATGTGTAGAAAGAGTTTTACCGTGGAATGTGTTGACAGATAACCTCCTCCATAATATTGTCGGCCTGCTATGGACATTTTCGATCAGTTTTGGTGCGTCGTTGTCGACGAACTCTTCCCATAAAGTCATAACTGTCGGCCTACGCCTGTGTGTAAGTGGACTAAGATTAGATATTGTCATTATAAAAAAAACATACATACAGAAACGTTAACCTACTCTTCATAAATGACGACGAATTCTTGCAATATCTTCCCAGTCTTTGCAGTAGTATTGTGGTGGGAATATGTGGATTACCGCGCATAGTATGTCTGAAGTGCATGCGTAGAAAATAGTGAGCACACGCATGGATAAAAACAGGTTTGAGAAACGTACATGGTCAACATAGTTTACGAAATTGCCATAACGAAGACTGTTAGCGTATAGCAGCGTATGGTAGAAATTTCAATTGACTTAGTGATTTGATTGTTGATAATGTCTGTGAATTCAGAAAACCTTGTGAGCGGAGTTAGCTCGTATAAATTTTTCAACGGTAGCTCATGTTCTATGGTTGCCGCGTTGATGTAGGAATTCTTTGAAAGTGTCATCTGGTACTGTGCTTGGACAAGTGGCGCGAAGCTGGTACTCATTTCTCTAATTTTTCCGTTTCCAATGTAGTATGTGTGGTAGATTTGAAGTATCCTGTCGAGTTGGTCTACATCGTGGTCGTAAACAGTACTGATGTGGACTCAACTGAGACGGGCCGGGAAAAAGCAAATAAAGAAAGGCCCAACAAGGCCCATGAAGAAGAAGGGCCCATAGTGAAGTATCCGCCTGGGAAGAAGGACCTGCCAGGACCTGACGGGCACAAGTCTTGACCGGACAAAAGAAGAAGAACCATTGTGTACAAAACCGCAGGAACAGTGGAAAGGAAGGAAGACAGTTGCAGGAACACGTGTCACTTTCTCACAGGAAGATATTACTGATCACCTCACTGTAACTATCGCAGAAGTCATTCCATCAAGCAATCAGTCATCTTTCCTAAGCACCCTAGGCGGTACGTCCCCCCAGAAATCCTGGAACCTAGCATCAGATAAACGGCGGGGAGCTGGTATAAAAGGAGGACTTGGCCATATTTTTCAGGACGATCATCTCTCTACAAAAGCATTCACACAGCATTCTCTCTTTAGATATCTTAAACGTGTTTTCATATTTTAGGAGTGAAGGAGAGGATTATATGAGTGTGTAACGTGTTGCTACTTAGTGAAAGACAGTTCCCAGCGCCCCGTGGACGTAGAATCCAACAGGATTCGAACCACGTAAATCCCTGTTGTTCTTTCTGTTTACGTCCCAGCATCCACAACACTTCGCTTACCCAGAAAACTACATAACTGTTAGTCTACCGCAAATTATCCAGAGTCCCCACACATAAAATATTGTTGATTGGGTTGGCCCCATATCAAATGGCGCCGTCTGTGGGAGACCGGAGTTAAAGGCGTGAGAAATTTCTTGAGCAAGGTACGAGGTTGTGTCGAAAAGTTCCTCGCGTGTTTTTATTTTTGTGTTACAGGGATAAGACGAGAAACACGAGGACGCTGATGGAGGGAGATTCTTCCATACCGAAAAACTTGGACCCACAGTTTGAGGAGGTTGCAGGAGGCGATACAGCAAGGCAAGACGCCACCCCGACACCTACCCCTGGTGTGATAACGCCAGAAACGCCGATCACTTTGACTGCTGCACAGTTGGACCGCTTGGTGCGCAACACTATCAATAGCACCCTAGCCGAGAAGAGGAAGAAACGAAGGCAACGAAAAAAGGCCCAGTCACGTGTCGAGACCGAGCGAGTGGTAGGTCGATTCACAGAAGTGACTGGGGAAAATGAGACGCATGCACAGCCCCAAGCGACGCCTGTAGAAAATAGCAGGCGATTTTCCGAATCTGAAAATGAGTCGAGGAAGGAAACAGAGCCCCCCAAGCATCCTGACGGGCGTGGGGGGAGCTACAGAACAAGGCCTGGGGAAGGATGAGGAGCAAAACAGGGCAGAACTGTCAGAGAAGGGCGTAAGGACCCTCACACGAATCTCCAGTGAATCTGTCAGTAAGGTCCCAGACCATGTTAAAGAGGCAGGAAGCTCCAAGAGGAGGAAAAGGGTCACGATGCCCCCAGAGGGAAGGGGGAAACTTGGACCAAAAAGGAGAAGGAGCTGCGAGATCAACTTACGGACCTCAGGCAGGTGATAGATGGTGTCAGAAGCAGAACCATGCCGCCAAGAATATGAGGACTGGTAGCAGGGACGACCTTTACGAAGGAGCTATTGGTGGGGGAGGTCTCATCTAACTTCAAACAGCTACCATACGAATACGATGGGACGACGGACCCTGTGGAGCACGTCCTATATTTTCAGAACACCATCCTGCTTCACGATTTCTCGAATGGGGTCAAATGTTGGGTGTTCCTAACCACTTTGGTGAGGGCGGCCCAGCAATGGTTTAGCCAACTAGCGCTCGGGTCCATCAAATCTTTTGAGGAACACACAGTTCGCCAGTGCCAGAAACAGCCTAAGTCCGACATGTCGCTCTTCCAAGTGCGATAGGGAGAAAGTGAAAGTCTCTGAGCTTATATAAACAGATTTAATATCGCCGCCTTGGAGGTACCGACAGCTACGCCCTCTGTCAAGGTTAGCGCCTTGATAAATGGGCTTCGAGACGGGGATTTCTTCGCGTCCCTCTCCAAAAGACCGCCACCGACCTTCGAAGACTTGGACGAAAGCAAGATGGCCAAAGCACAAGAGGAGAAGCAGATAGCCACACCAAAAAAAGAAGGGACCGTGAGGAGTCAAGGACAGGGAAGCCGCCCCTGCGACTGCCTCATAGAGAGCCTTGGGGATCTCCGGCCAGGGCCCCTCGGAGGATGAGATAGAGAGGCTTATACAAGCATGACACTTGAAGGAGTTCGTGAAGCAGGGACCTGAGCCCAGTCCCCGGAAAAAGCGAAAAGGAAGAGGGGGAACCTATGCCGAACAAGGGTAGGCCGTTGCCTCCACCAGCAAACAAGGGCCCCCAGGACCATCCAGGGCCCCCATCTTGATTATTGTTGGAGGTCCCAGCGGTGGAGATTCTAACCGGGCTAGGAAGTCCTACGCTAGGACCACGGGGGAACTCCAATCATGGGGATTGGTAGGGCACACTGCATCACAAACGTACAGTTTGGACCAGAAAATGAGGCGTACGTCACCAGGCCACACAACAATGCCTTGGTCATAACGACTGATATCGCCGGATACGATGTGCCCCGAGTCTGCATATACGGGGGGAGCTCGGCCGACATCATATTCCTTGACTGTTTCAAGAAAATGGATCTGGGAACACAGCTGCGGCCAGTTTCTACCACACTATACGGGTTCGGAGGACCTGGGATACAACCCATGGGGGAGATAACATTGCCCGTCGGAATGGGGACAGATCCAGTTCGGGTCGTGAAAATGATTAACTTCCTTGTGGTCGACATCACCTCCTCCTATAATGCCATCATGGGACGACCCGCCATTAATGAATTTAGAGCAACCCTCCACTTATCACTTAAAAATCAAGTTTCTAGTGGGGGAACATGTCGGTGAGATCTTTGGGGACCAACAGAGTTCCCGCCGATGCTACGCCAGCGAAGTCAAGGCGGTGACCAAAGTAAAGGAGGTTACCAGAGAGGGGAGCGGTCGGGACAAGAGGATCAAAATCGAAGGAGGGGGACCTACGAGCTTGCAGCCTGAACCGGACGAGGAGCTCGTCAGGGTGGAGCTGTACCCCGACCAACCAGGAAAACCTACCAAAATAGGAACACACCTGGGGGAACAAGCCACGAAGGAGCTAGTAGGATGCCTACAAAGGAATGCCGATTTATTCGCATTTTCCCCAGAGATATGACAGGAATCCACCCCGATATAGCCAAACATCATCTGAATGTCCTGCCAAGAGAACGTGTGGAGCAGAAAGAGCACAGATCCTGAAGGAAGAAGTTGACAAATTACGGTAGGCGGGCCATATCCAGGAGATCCAGTTCCCCACTTGGTTGGCCAACGCTGTCCTGGTAAAGAAAGGAAATAGGCAGTGGAGGATGTGCATCGATTTCAGGGACCTCAACAAGGCCTGCCCTAAGGATCACTACCCTCTTCCCAGAATAGACCAGCTCGTGGACTCCACCTCTGGGTGCGAGGTCCTCAGCATGATGGACGCCTACTAAGGTTATCACCAGGTAAGTCTTGATTCAAATGACTTTGATAAAGTTTGCTTTGTGACACCAGGGGGAACATATGGGTACGTCCGAATGCCCTTCGG
This sequence comes from Craterostigma plantagineum, assembly GCA_027422505.1. Classification (NCBI taxonomy): domain Eukaryota; kingdom Viridiplantae; phylum Streptophyta; class Magnoliopsida; order Lamiales; family Linderniaceae; genus Craterostigma; species Craterostigma plantagineum. The sequence continues at coordinate 223,422 of JAPQWV010000669.1, read as the reverse complement.
ACTCAAAAATGCGGGAGCAACGTACCAGCGGATGGTGGATAAGGCCTTTAAGCAGCAACTAGGTAGGAACATGGAGGTGTACGTGGATGATATGCTCGTAAAGTCTGTACGCCTCACCGATCATACCAGGGACCTGGAAGAAGCGTTCGAAGCGATTAGAGGAAGCGGAATGAAGCTCAATCCTGAAAAATGCGCATTCCACGTAAGATCGGGGAAGTTCCTTGGTTATATGGTTACCCAACGAGGCATCGAGGTCAACCCCACGAAAGTAAAAGCTATTTTGGAAATGCAACCTCCCCAAGGCGTCAAGGAAGTCCAAAGGCTCACGGGACGAGTGGCGGCCCTTAGCAGGTTCATCTCCCACTCAGCGAAGAGGAGCCTGCCTTTCTTCAAGGTTCTACGAAAGAATAGACAGTTCGAGTGGACCAAGGAATGTCAGCAAGCATTTGAAGAACTGAAGGAGTACCTCCACAACACGCCCCTCTTGAATAAACCCTTGATGGGGGACGTATTGATACTATATTTTCGTAGGGGACCACGCAGTCAGCTCCGTCCTATTGAAGGAAGAAGGGACCTCCCAGAGGCCCATCTACTTTGTAAGTAAGGTACTGTTGGACGCTGAAACCAGGTACTCCAAGCTCGAGAAGGCCGCCCTAGCAGTGATGACCACCACCCGCCGACTCCGGCCATATTTCTTGTCACACAAACTGAGCATGCGGACTAACTTCCCGCTGAAGCAGACGTTGGACAGACCAGATCCGTCGGGTAGGATGGTGAAGTGGGCCATCGAACTAGGGGAGTACGACGTGGAATTTGAGCGAAGGACAGTCATAAAGGCCCAGGCCCTCTAAGATTTCGTCCTTGAAACTACGAAGGGACCTTCAAAAGGCCGATGGAAAGTATACGTGGATGGATCTGCCACTTCTCAAAGATCGAAGCTGGGTCCCCATCATTGACCCGGAAGGAGAGGAGCTCCGTTTTGCCATCACGTTCAACTTTCAGGCTTCCAACAATGAGTCGGGATACGAAGCCTTCCTTCATGGCCTACGAATCGCGAAGGAGCTGGGAGCACGAGACATTACTTTATTCTCGGACTCACAGCTGGTGGTACAACAAGTGAGAGGGAACTACGAAGCAAGATGAAAAAATGGTCGAATGTGGTAAGAAAGTTGAGGAGCTAACGAAAGCTTTCGATTCCTGTGAGATTGTGCAGGTCCCTAGGGAGGAAAACCACAAGGCTGATTATTTAGCAAAAGCAGCTAGCTCAGGGCCAGCTCTTAAGGAAGAGGGTATTACATACCTCTCGGTGGATAAGGAGGAGGCATGGGAGTTCGTGGCGGACATAGAAGAGAGGGACGATTGGAGAGCCCCCATCATAGCCACCTTAAGGAACTCCAGCCAGAAGGACAAAAGGGGATACCGGCAGAGTTTCTGCCTGATAGATGGGTGCCTGTTCAAAAAATCTTTTGTACACGCATACGCCCGGTGCCTCTCCAAAGAGGAAGGTAAGAAAATACTCGAAGAGATCCATGAAGGATGTGCGGGGATCATGCGGGTTATAAGTCCCTTACTAGGAAGGTGGTCAGAGCCGGGTATTTCTGGCCCAATCTCATCACGGATGCCAAGGACCTAATCCGAAGGTTCAATAACTGCCAGAAGTATGGTCCCAGAATCCACGTCCCCGCCGAAGCTTTGGGGACCATGCACTCTCCGTGTCCTTTCGATAAATGGGAGATCGACATTGTCGGTCCATTTCCTCGAGGAAAGGCGCAGAAGAAGTTCATTATTGTAACAATGGACTACTTCAGTAAGTGGATCTAAGCTAAGGCAGTGGCGCGAATAGACGAAGATAGGTGATTGAGTTCCTATGGGAAAATATCTGTTGCCGATACGGAGTTCCCAGGATCCTCATTTCCGATAACGGAACCCAATTCTGCAGAGCTAGGACACGAGGATTTTGTGAAGGCATGAAAATGACAGAGATTTGTCGCGGTGGGACATCCACAAGCGAACGGGCAGGCCGAAGTCTCCAATCGAACTGTTCTCAGGGGGATCAAGGCCCAACTCGAACAAGATGGAAACAAATGGGTGGAGGCGCTGGATGCTGTCCTCTAGGCATACAGAACTAGCCCCCGTGAAGCAACAGGGGAAACGCCATTCGAACTAGTGTATGGGTCGTCCGCCGTGATACCCGCATAAATTGGCATTGAGACACACCGAATGATGGCGTATGACGAACATGAGAATGCGCAGTTAAGAAGGGAGGACCTGGACCTTGTCGAAGGAATGCGAGAAGAGGCCCACGTGAGAACGAAAGGGTACAAAAGCCACATAAAGGCGATGTACGTGCGAAGAATCCGACCCAGGGAATTCCAGCAGGGGGAACTCTGAAGAGCCGACGTCCTACGGCCCCTGAAGAAAATGGAAGCCCCCTGGGAAGGGCCCTACCGTGTGACGGAGGTACTGGGAGGTGGAGCCTACGAATTAGAAGATGCCAAGGGAAGGTCATTGCCCCGCCCTTGGAACATCTCCAACTTAAAAAAGTTCTATGTGTAATAGTGCTATGTAAGATAGGGAGGGGACGTACTCTTTTTCCTTCATCTGGGATTTTCGCCTCAAATGGAGGTTTTGCCCAGATAAGGTTTTAATGAGGCGTACCTCCCCAGTGGAATATAAACGTTTCGTTATAACAAAATGCACACATAGTTGATACCAAAGGTCGAAGGACCTGCGGCGTACAATGACATCAAAGGCTAACAGCCTGCGACGTGAAATGATGCCAAGGGTCGACGGACCTGCGGCGTACAATGACATCAAAGGCTAACAACCTGCGACGTGAAATGATGCCAAGGGTCGACGGACCTGCGGCGTACAAAGACATCAAAGGCCGATAGCCTGCGACGTGAGATGATACCAAAGACCGACGGGTCGGCGGTGTACCCGACATCAAAGGCCACAGGTCTGCGACGTGACAGATGCCTATGAGGGCGTACAAGATACCACCGCTGACGGGCTGTGGCGTACAGGACATCAAAGGTCCTCAGTAAGGCCTGCGACGTGTATGGGTACCTTAGCGTAGCTGGCGCTATAACCAGGGTAAAACGGTGGAAAATATGCTAAGTCCTCCCTTTATAGCAGCTCCCCGCCGCCTGCTGAAGGCTATGTTCCAGCTTTTCCGGGGGACGTACCACCTAGGGGGTGCAGGAAAAGTGACATATTGTTTGATGGATTGAGTTCTGTGACGGTCACAGTGAAGTATTCAGTAATATCCTCCTCTAATGGGATGACACGCGTCCTGTACTCTCTTTTCTCTTCCTTCCACTGTCCTTTCCTCTTGATAGCCGATAGTTCTTTCCTCTTTGCCCGGTCCATGCTAGTGTCCGTCAGGTCCTTGCAACTCCTTCTTCCCAGACTTATATTTTACCATGGGCTCTTATTTTCGATGGGCTTTTTTGGGCCTTTCCTTGTTTTTATTTTTCTCGGCCCATCTTAATTAATACCATATCAACCACTCCCCTACTCTGATTTATTTTTGGGAACCAAAAGTGAATTAGAGTAAACAATGACGAGTTCAAACCTTACCTCCTTTCGAGGGCCTTCTGTCATGCTCCCTTGAAAAGACATGTCCTTTCAATACCTCGGGAACCGCTTCTTTTTAAGAGGGGCTTCTGGAAGTTCACTCCTTACTTTTGAAAAGGTACTCCGCCATTTAACAGGTACGCCTCTCTCTCTCTCTCTCTCTCTCTCTCTTTATTTCGTCTTCTTCCTTCGTTTCTATGGCTTCCATCGTTACAGCTTCAGCAAACTCTTCGCCTTCCCCTACACACTCTCATCAGTCGCTTTCTTCTGATACGTCGTCTACTCCTCCAATTTCACAGCCTATTTCCCCTCCAGAAGCTCGCACCCACCGCGCCGCTGTTCCTCAAACCGGCAATCGTCCCCGAACCCGTTCAGCCGTCGCTTCCGCCATGACTTCCCACCCTCAAGATAAAGCGGGATCCGTTGATTCGCCGGCCGATACCCAAGGTTCGGTTGCGCTTTCTAGTCCGCGGCCCCGTCCAAACCCTAGATCCACCCCTTCTTCTTCTGCCGGAACCTCTCTGAGCATTTTCAAAGCTTCGACATGTTCGTCGACTGGCCTGGCTGCTTTGGTGGAGGGGGGCTTTGTTTTCGAGGGTTATACGGTGAGGATACCCTCGCCGGATCAAAGGGCCGACCGGCCACCCCCTTCGTGTCTGGCATTTTGGGAACCCCAGGTCAGGGCCGGGCTTCGCTTCCCTGTTCCTCTCTTTCTGTCTGAAGTGTCCAGGGCCTTCGAGGTCCCTTTAAATCAGTTTCAGCCCTCCGCCATTCGTCTCCTTATATCGTTCTTCGTGGCGGTACGGGCGGTCGGAGGCGTTCCTTCCCCCGATTTGGTAGTCTCGCAGTTTTTGCTCAAGCTTCATGGCGCTTTCTTCTATCTTTCCTCTATTTCTTCCAGCTTGGGAGGAGAGACCCACTTTTTTGGCAAGAACCATAAAATGGACAAGGATTGGCATGGTGCGTATTTCTTCGTGGAGGCCCCGGGAGGTTCGTGGGATTTTCCTTGCGAGCGGTGGGTGAATGGCGCCCCCCCTCGCGGGTCTGGTAAATGTTCGAAAAGGAATCTGAAAGCCTTGGCTGCTCTGAATGCTCATGTTGAAGAGCATGGTCCCCTGAGCCCTTCTTCCTTAGTTAGATTCCCGGGGGTCTTGCATCATTTTGGGTTTTCGCCCTTCTTTGCTAGCCTCTCTTTCGAGGGTAACTGTGGTCGTTTGCTCTGTCTTCACGTTTTTATGGCACCATTATTTTTGCTAACTCTTTTGTTGGGTGCAGGGATGACAGGCTCATGGCTCAATCTGCTGGCGAGTGTAGAGGAAGGAAATGCTCCCCCACCCCTGGTGCTGATAGACCTGCCACAGCTGCCAACCTCCCAATGCTTCCAGGGGCCTTGGACATTCGGTCCGAGGTTGGCCAGTCCCCTCCCAAGGACTTAGGGACTTCTGAACCGTCTCCAGCCCCCTCAGCTCCCAAGGCGAAGCGAAAAGCGGGCTCTTTGGCCAAGCCTGCCAAAAAGTCTAAGAAGAAGTTACCCCTCGCTGAAGGCACGGGAGATGAGGCTCAAGTCGAAGCCCCCCAAGAAGGGCTTCAGCAAGAGAACCCGCCTCTTTCTGGGGGTTCTATGGCCAGAATTGGGTTGGCAGCGTTAAGCGGTTTGGTTTCCGCAGAAGACAGGGAGGCGTTTGCTAACAGGTCCCCGCAGAGAACGAGGTAGAGCTTGCCTATCATCTTTCCAAGGTATGCCCCTGGCCGCTCTTAGTGGATGCTCCTTCTTGTTTTTAAAGTTTCTCTGAGTAGCCTATACCTTCTCTGGTTTTAAGATTTCTTTTTCGTGGTATCTAGGTGATAGGTCTGGTGTCCGTGAAGCCCTCTGAGAATCCGTTGGTGCCGGAGTTGGAGGGACGCATCAAGTCCCTCCAGGAGCAGCTAGAGCAAGTTCAGGCCAGTCTGGCCGCCCGCGAAAAAACAGTTGAAGAGATTCAGGCTAAGTTCGAGAGCGAGAAGGAAGGACTGGAGGAAGAGAAGACGGAGCAGGCCAGACGGTATGAGGAGTTGCTTAAGTCCTCAGAGAAGGAGAAAGAAGACCATGCGGCCCTTCTGAAGTCGCGTGAGGAGGAGCTCACGAGCTCCTTTGCCAAGGAGAAAGCGAAGTGGGATGAAGACTTCGTCCGTATGACGGAAGTCCATGGGCCGGTCGAACTGGAGGCCATGAAGGCGGAGGGCGCTCAGATTTGTCAGCGCCACCTCTTGTCGACCGCGGCTGGTCATAAGTTCCTGGAGGACTTGGCCCAAGATTGGCGTCTGGCGTATCTGGAGGACCCCCTTTCCCTCAGGGACTTTGTCCCCTTCATGCAGCACTATTTTCTGGGGGGCCATCGCGCAGGATGCGCCGGTATTGCTGTGGTTCCCGTCCCCTGCTTCCTTCAAAGGGGATCCGCTAGCTGAGGAGAATCCCTTATTCTGGCGCCCCTCTGCTGAGAAGCATATATGGCAGCTCTTGCCCAGGCCGATATCTCCGACCTCCCCGGCGTTGCTTTCTATCCTCCCGTGGATCCTTCTGTTTAGTTTTTTCTTCTTTGTGTTGTGTAATGGACCTTTTTCCCTTTATGCTTTTGCGGACAGTAGTTTTTCTGGTGGGGGAGTTTAACTCCCCTGCTTTCGTAGGCTTTTGCTAAGGTCCCCTTTTCCTTGTAATATGGGACCTCTTTTATTAAGTATCTTTTTCCTTTCGTGCTTTTCCCTGTTGAATTTAGTAGTACTTCACCAACACTTCGTTAAATTCGTAAGCCAAGTACGAATTATACACGCCTTTGGTCGTAAGGACCGTCGTCCTTATCCAAAGGTGTCACATAGGCGCTAGGCTCTCTTTGTCCTTAGCGAATCCAGTAATGTAAGCCCGAAGGTCTTAAAAAGTGGGGGATTATCCCATCGTTTTATCCTGGTTATAGCGCCAGCTACGCTGAGGTACCTATACACGTCGCAGGCCTTACTGGGGACCTTTGATGTCCTGTACGCCACAGCCCGTCAGCGGTGGTATCTTGTACACCTTTATAGGCATCTTTCACGTCGCAGGCCTGTGGCCTTTGATGTCTTTGTACGCCGCAGGTCCGTCGACCCTTGGTAACGTTTCACGTCGCAGGCCGTTAGCCTTTGATGTCGTTGTGCGCCGCAGGTCCGTCGACCCTTGGTATCGTTTCACGTCGCAGGCTGTTAGCCCTTGATGTCATTGTACACCGCAGGTCCGTCGACCCTTGGTATCGTTTGTAAGTACACTTCGTCAGGACAAAACGTTTATATTCCGCTAGGGAGGTACGCCTCGTTAAAACCTTATCTGGGCAAAACCTCCCTTTGAGGCAAAATCCCAGATGAAGGAAAAAGAGTACGTCCCCTCCCTTTCTTACATGGTAATATTACACGTAAAACTTTTTTAAGTTAGAGACGTTCCAAGGGAGGGGCAATGACCTTCCCTTGGCCTCTTCTAACTCGTAGGTTCCACCTCCTAACACCTTCGTCACCCGATAGGGTCCTTCCCAGGGGGCCTCCATTTTCTTCAGGGGCCGTAGGATGTCGGCTCTTCGAAGTACTAGGTCCCCCTGCTGAAATCCCCTGGGTCGGATTCTCCGATCATACATTGCCTTTATGCGACTTTTATATCCTTCGGTCCTCATGTGGGCCTCTTCCCTTATTCCTTCGACAAGGTCCAGGTCCTCCCTTCTTAACTGCGCGTTCTCCTGCTCGTTATATGCCATCACTCGGTGTGTTTCGATGCCGATTTTGGCTGGTATCACGGCGGACGACCCATATACTAGTTCGAATGGTGTTTCCCCTGTTGCTTCGCGGGGGCTAGTTCTGTAAGCCCAAAGGACAGCGTCCAGCGCCTCCACCCATTTGTTTCCATCTTGTTCGAGTCGGGCCTTGATCCCCCTGAGAATGGTTCGATTGGAGACTTCGGCCTGCCCATTTTCTTGGGGATGTCCCACCGCGACAAACCTCTGTGTTATTTTCATGCCTTCACAAAATCCTCGCGTCTTAGCTCCGCAGAATTGAGTTCCATTATCGGAGATAAGGATCCTGGGAGCTCCATATCGGCAACAGATATTCTTCCATAGGAACTCAATCACCTTCTCTTCGTCTATCCGCGCCACCGCCTTAGCTTCGATCCATTTGCTGAAGTAGTCAACTGCTACAATGATGAACTTCTTTTGCGCCTTTCCTCGGGGAAAGGGACCGACAATGTCGATTCCCCATTTGTCGAAAGGGCATGGAGAATGCATCGTCCCCAGAGCCTCGGCGGGGACGTGGATTTTGCGACCATACTTCTGACAGTTACTGCACCTGCGGACTAGGTCCTTGGCATCCTTGATGAGATTGGGCCAGAAATATCCGGCTCTGACAACTTTCCTGGTGAGGGACTTGTACCCCGCATGATCCCCGGCACATCCTTCATGGATCTCTTCGAGTATTTTCTTGCCTTCCTCTTTGGAGAGGCATCGGGAGTATGCGTGTACAAAAGATTTCTTGAACAGGCACCCATCTATCAGACAGAACTTTTGTCGGTATCCCCTTTTGTCCTTCTGGCTGGGGTCCTCTAAGGTGGCTATGATGGGTGCTCTCCAATCATCCCTCTCTTCTATGCTTGCCACGAACTCCCCTTTCTCCTCCTTATCCACCGCGAGGTAGGTGATACCTTCTTCTTTGAGAGCTGGCCCTGAACTAGCGGCCTTCGCTAAATAATCTGCCTTGTAGTTTTCCTCCCTGGGGACCTGCACAATCTCACAAGAGTCGAGGGTTCTGGTTAGCTCCTCGACTTTCTTACCATACTCAGCCATCTTTTCGTCTCTTGCCTCGTAGTTCCCATTCACTTGTTGTACCACCAGCTGTGAGTCCGAGAACAAAGTCATGTTTCGTGCCCCCAACTCCCTCGCGATCCATAGGCCATGAAGGAGGGCTTCGTATTCTGATTCATTGTTGGAAGCCTGAAAATGGAACGTAATGGCGAAACGGAGCTCCTCTCCTTCTGGGTTGATGACGAGGACCCTGCTCCTGATTTTTGCGAAGTGGCGGATCCATCCACGTATACTTTCCATCGGCCTTCCGAAGGTCCCTTCGTAGTTTCGAGGACGAAATCTGAGAGGGCCTGGGCCTTCACAGCTGTCCTTCGCTCAAATTCTACATCATACTCCCCTAGCTCGATGGCCCACTTCACCATCCTTCCTGATAAGTCTGGTTTGTCCAGCGTTTGCTTCAGCGGGAAATTAGTTCGCACGTTCACTTTGTGTGACAAGAAATAGGGTCGGAGTCGGCGGGCGGAGGTCATTACTGCTAAAGCGGCCTTCTCAAGCTCGGAGTACCTAGTTTCAGCGTCCAGAAGTACCTTACTTACAAAGTAGATGGGCCTCTGGGAGGTTCCTTCTTCCTTCAATAGGACGGAGCTTATCGTGTGGTCCCCTACGGAGAAATATAGTATCAACACATCCCCCATCAAGGGTTTGGTCAGGAGTGGCGTGTTGTGGAGGTACTCCTTCAATTCTTCAAAGGCTTGCTGGCATTCCTTAGTCCACTCGAATTGTTTGTTCTTTCGTAACACCTTGAAGAAAGGTAGGCTCCCCTTCGCTGAGTGGGAGATGAATCTGCTTAGGGCCGCCAATCGTCCCGTGAGCTTTTGGACTTCCTTGACGCCCTGGGGAGGTTGCATCTCCAAAATACCTTTTACTTTCGTAGGATTGACCTCGATGCCTCGTTGGGTGACCATATAGCCAAGGAACTTCCCCGATCTCACTCCGAACGCGCATTTTTCGGGATTGAGCTTCATTCCGCTTCCCCTGATCGCTTTGAACGCTTCTTCCAGGTCCTTGGTGTGATCGGTGAGGTGTACCGATTTTACGAGCATATCATCCACGTACACCTCCATGTTCCTACCTAGTTTCTGCTTAAAAACCTTATCCACCATCCGTTGGTACGTCGCTCCCGCATTTTTGAGTCCGAAGGGCATTCGGACGTACCCATATGTCCCCCCTGGTGTTACAAAGCAAACTTTATCAAAATCATTTGAATCGAGACTTACCTGGTGATAACCTTGGTAGGCGTCCATCATGCTGAGGACCTCGCACCCGGAGGTGGAGTCCACGAGCTGGTCTATTCTGGGCAGAGGATAGTGATCCTTGGGGCAGGCCTTGTTGAGGTCCCTGAAATCAATGCACATCCTCCACTGCCCATTTCCTTTCTTTACCAGGACAGCGTTGGCCAGCCAAGTGGGGAACTGAATCTCCTGGATATGGCCTGCCTGAAATAATTTGTCGACCTCTTCCCTCAGGATCTGCGCTCTTTCCGTCCCACATGTTCTCAGCCTTTGTTTGACGGGCTTAGCGCTGGGTAGGACATTTAGGTGATGTTTGGCTATATCAGGGTGGATTCCCGTCATATCTCCGGGGGAAAACGCAAATAGATCGGCGTTCCTTTGCAGGCATCCTACCAGCTCCTTCGTGGCCTGTTCCCCTAAGTGTGTTCCTATTTTGGTGGTTCTTCCTGGTTGGTCGGGGTACAGTTCCACCTTGGCGAGCTCCTCATCCGGTTCAGGCTGCAAGCTCGTAGGTCCCCCTCCTTCGATTTTGATCCTCTTGTCGCGACTACTCCCTTCTCGGGCAATCTCTTTTTCTTTGGCCACCGCCTTAACTTCATTGGCGTAGCATTGGAGGGAGCTCTGCTGATCCCCCAAAATCTCACCGACGTGCTCCCCCACGGGGAACTTGACTTTCAAATGGTATGTGGAGGGGATTGCTCTAAATTCGTTGATGGCGGGTAGTCCCAGAATGACATTGTAGGAGGAGGCGATGTCAACCACCAGAAAGTTGATGATTTTCACAACTCGAACTGGGTTTGTCCCCATTCCGACGGGCAGCGTTACCTCCCCCATGGGTCGTATTCCAGGTCCTCCAAACCCGTATAGGGCGGTGGAAACTGGCCGCAGACCTGCTTCCAGATCCATTTTCTTAAAGCAATCCAGGAACAGGATGTCGGCCGAGCTCCCCCCGTCTATGAAGACTCGGGACACATCGTGTCCGGCGATATCAGTCGTTATGACCAAGGCATCGTTGTGTGGCCTGGTAACGTGAGTCTCATCTTCTGGTCCAAACTGTACGTTCGCAATGGCCTCCGTGTGCCCTATCAATCCCCACGACTGGGGTCCCCCTGTGGTCCTAGCGTAGGACTTCCTAGCTCGGTTAGAATCCCCACTGCTGTGACCTCCTACAATAATCAAGATAGGGGCCCTGGATGGTCTTGGAGGGCCTTTGTTTGCTGGTGGGGGCAACGGCCTACCCTTATTCGGGACAGGTCCCCCTTCTTCCTTTTCGCTTTTCCGGGGGCTGGGCTCTGGTCCCTGCTTCACGAACTCCTTCAAGTGCCCTGCCTGTATCAGCCTTTCTATCTCATCCCTCAAATGATAACAATTGTTAGTGTGGTGCCCGTATTCATTATGGTAACGACAATATAAATTAGAATAGGGTCGAGAAGGTCCTGAAGATCCGACGGGAGGTTTTCTCAGAGCCGGATGTCGTCCCGCCACGGCTAGGACCTCCTCCGGGTTAGCACGCAATGGAGTGAACCTTCGTAGGGCCCTGGCCGGAGATCCCCAAGGCTCTTTGTGAGGCAGACGCAGAGGTGGCCTCACATGTCCTTGGCTTCTCACGGCCCCTTCCTTCTTTGGCGTGGTTATCTGCTTCTCTTCTTGTGCTTTGGCCATCTTACTTTCTTCCAAGTTAATATATTTGTCCGCCCTCAGCAATAGGTCTTCGAAAGTCGGCGGCGGTCTCTTGGAGAGAGAAGCGAAGAAGTCCCCATCCCGAAGCCCGTTTATCAAGGCGCTGACCTTGACGGAAGGCGTGGCTGTCGGCACCTCTAAGGCAGCGATGTTAAATCTGCTTATGTAAGCTCGGAGACTTTCCGTTTCTCCTTGTCGCACTTGGAAGAGCGACATGTCGGACTTGGGCTGTTTCCTGGCACTGGCGAACTGGGTGATGAATATCAACTCGAATTCCTCGAAAGACTTGATAGATCCAGGCGCTAGTTGGCTGAACCATTGCTGGGCCGCCCTCACCAAAGTGGTTAGAAACACCCTACACTTGACCCCATCCGAGAAATCGTGGAGCAGGATGGTGTTCTGAAAGCGTAAGACGTGCTCCACGGGGTCCGTCGTCCCATCATACTCATATGGCAACTATTTGAAGTTAGATGAGACCTCCCCCACTAGCAGCTCCTTCGCAAAAGGCGTCCCCGCTACTAGCCCTTCCCCTATCCTTGGTGGCATGGTTCTGCTTCTGACACCGTCCACCACCTGCTTAAGGTCTGCCAGTTGATCCCGCAGCTCCTTTTCTTTTTTGGTCCAAGTCTCCTCTTTTTCCTCTGGGGGTAGCGTGACCTTTTTCCTCCTTTTGGAGCCTTCTGCCTCTTTAGCAGGGTCCGGGGCTTTGCTGACGGACTCGGCGGAGATCAGCGTGGGGGTTTTGACATCCTTTTCTGGCTGGTCCGCCTTGTTTGGCTCCTCTTCCTTTCCCCGAACATGTTCCGCAGCTCCCCCACGTCCCTCATGATGCTTCGGAGGTTCTTCCTCCCTCCTTGACTCGTTCTCTGATTCGGACAATCGCTTGTCGTGTTCAGAGGGCGTTGCATGGGGTTGTGGCTGCGTTTCGTTTTCCCCGGTTACTTCTGTGAACTTGCCGTCGACTTGCTCGGTCTCGACACGCGGCTGGGCCCTTTTTCGTTGTCTTCTTTTCTTCCCTCTCTCAGCCAAAGTGCTATTGACAGTGTTGCGCACTAGGAGGTCCAACTGAGCGGCAGTCAAGGTAATCGGTGTTTCTGGCGATATCACAACAGGAGTAGGTGCTGGGGGTGGCATCTTGCCTTGCTGTATCGCCCCTTGCAACCTCTTCAAATTGTGCGTCCAAGTTTTTCGGTATGGAGGAATCTCCCTCCATCAGCGTCCTTTCTCCTCCAAGAGCTAGGGACGTACCTTCAGGCAATACCCAAGAGCCTCCTATATAAAGGGCCTTCACCATTTTCACCGTTCATTCACGTTTTAACACCTGAAACACTTAAGAAATCTCTCTCTCTCACTATGGAAACACCTTTCTTTATTATGCCTTCTTGATATGGGGCAAACCCAATCAACAGTATTTTTAGGTGTGGGGGCTCTAAATACTTAGATAGCGGTAGATCGATTATTATGTTATTTGCTAGGTATGCGAGGGTTGTTGATGCTGGGACATAAACAGTAAGAACACAGGGGTTTACGTGGTTCGAATCCTATCGGATTCTACGTCCACGGGGCGCTGGGAACTGTCTTTCACTAAGTAAGAACACGTTACACACTCAGAAATTCCTCACCTTCGCTCCTAAAACGTAGAAAATATGTTTAAGATATCTTAGAGAGAAAATGATGTGCGCATGTTTTTGTAGAGAGATCATTCTTGTGGAAAATATGCTAAGTCCTCCCTTTATAGCAGCTCCCCGCCGCCTGCTGAAAGCTATGTTCCAGCTTTTCCGGGGGACGTACCACCTAGGGGGTGCAGGAAAAGTGACATATTGTTTGATGGATTGAGTTCTGTGACGGTCACAGTGAAGTATTCAGTAATATCCTCCTCTAATGGGATGACACGCGTCCTGTACTCTCTTTTCTCTTCCTTTCACTGTCCTTTCCTCTTGATAGTCGATAGTTCTTTCCTCTTTGCCCGGTCCATGCTAGTGTCCGTCAGGTCCTTGCAACTCCTTCTTCCCAGACTTATATTTTACCATGGGCTCTTATTTTCGATGGGCTTTTTTGGGCCTTTCCTTGTTTTTATTTTTCTCGGCCCATCTTAATTAATACCATATCACTTCTGTTCTTGAGAGAATACGTGAGGAATAGGGCAGTTTGAGTGTGTAAATCATCAAAGTATAGTGAAAAGAGGTTTTAGAGCGCCCGTGGACGTAGGATCTGCAAAGATCCGAACCACGTAACTCCTTGTGTCATTTCATTTACGTCCCAAGCAGATCCCCAACATCCCAACACATTCAAACAGGTCCCCCACGTTTCAAAACACGTCCAAACAGGTCCCCGGCGTACCAAATATGCTCCCAACAGGTCCCCATCACGTCCCAATACCCCAAATACGTCCCCAACAAGTCCCAAACACGTCCCTTTCAATTCCTTTGCAAATAAGCACCTTACGCACGTAACTTTATCGATTCTCCGGCTATATAAATTCCCCACACATATAAATCTAGTTGATTGGGATAGCCCCATATCAAATGGCACCGTCTGTGGGAAATCCGAGTTGAAGACGTGAGTAACTTTGTTCGTTGCTAGAGTATGAAGTTGTGCGAGGATTTGCTGTTTTATCTTTCTTCTGTTCTGTTGGGACAAAACGAAACGCGCAAGACGTCAATGGAGGAAGATTTGTCCATATCGAAGAACCTAGACCCACAATTTGCGAGGGAGGACCTCCAGAAACTGTCCAACATGCTGAGGAATGTCCAGGACCTGAAACACGGGCCAGAAAAAATGAAGACCCGAAGCTCCCCCTTTGGGTCCTAAGAGCCCAGCTCCGCACCGGCAAGAAGACCCGAAGCTCCTCCTTCGGGACCTAAGAGCCCAGCTCCGCGCTGGCAAGAAGACACGAAGCTCCGTCTTCGGGACCTCCTAGCTCCGTGCTGGCACAAAGACCTGAGCTCCTATATTTAGGATCTAAGAGCCGAGCTCCAAGTCTATCCGTAAAACTCAACTCCTTGGTGGAGATCCACCGAGGTTTACAACGACCAACTCCCTGCTGGTGTGCAATAATACGTGGGAGTTATAGGCCAAGTTCCACGCTGACGGCTGAAGATCCACGAGAGATAAAAGCCCCACTCCACGTGGGCACATGAAGATCCATGGGAGACATTCCGTGACAAAAAGGCTCTCAGCCGGAATTCCAGGACCTTCAAAATCTCATTTCCATTTACATTACAATACTATACATGCATCATACTAACCACTGATTATCATTTGAAGGATGAAATCGAAGGGCCCATATTTGCGGAACCCATGGGGATGTTCGCAGACCATGACCTCGACTAAGGTCTGAAGGTAGTAGAGAAGAAGTCCAGAGGATCTGTGCCTAATAAGGGCAGACAACCCCCCACTTCCTCCAAATTAGGCCACGTCCGTTCTTCCCAGAGCCTTTACTCTCATCATGGAGGGAAGACCAAAGAAAGAAGATCCCGACCAGAGCCCAAGAGCTCTAAAATCATGTGATAGGAGCTCCATACTGTAGGTCGAACATGGCGGCCCTTGGAGTGCCCACCACCATTTTCTCCGTAAAAAAGGAGTGCACCAACCAACGACCTCCATGAGGGGAGCTCGCTGTGTCGTTGTCCCAAGAGCTCCCTCAGAATTCCATAAAGCTGTTACGCTAGGAAGAAATAGACGAGAGATGCGCCCATGGAAAACCACGTCAACCTCAGGATAGGGAGCTGTCGGGACCTCTTCTTAGGGTCCTAAAGAACCTCATTTCGTTATGCAATAGCATGAAGGAGATCCTCACTGTCCCAGGGACATCTCGTAAAAGAAGGAGCTCTTAGCCAGAATTACAGGGCCTCCTAAATCTATTTTTCATTTTCATTATCGATATCACATTAAATAAATGCATCGTACTAACAATTACTATCATTTGAAGGATAAAAAACATTCGAAGATGAAATCGAATGCCCCCTCCTACTGATAAAGTTCGTAAAACAGGGCCCTGACCAAGGTCTGAAGGCAGTCGAGAAGGAGCCAGGGGGATCTGTGCCGAATAAAGGCAGACAACCCCCGCCTCCTCTGAAGGACCAGCTCCATGTAAGGCTCAGCCTCAAGCCAAGCTCCGCACTGGCAAAGGTCCGCAGGGCCTCAAAATCCCAGCTCCGGGCTGGCATCCGGAGATTCCCGGAAGGTCGAAGTCCTCCCCTGCACTGGCATATGAAAAGCCACAGGGATTTAAAAGCTCAGGTCCCCACTGGCACGAAGACCTACAGTCCAGCTCCGCCCTGACGTGAAGGCCCTAATTCCCCGGGACCTAAAGACCAGCTCCCTGCTGAAAACGAGGACATGATCCGTGTGTTCGAGATCTCCATGCTGAGCTCCTCGCCAGCATGCAAAGTTCGTTATGAGGGATCTCCAAACCAGTTGAAGAGCAGCTCCGTGCTGGATAAAGGCAAATAAGCCAAGCTCTGCGCTAACACACGAAGGTCCAGGGGTCCTAGCAGATAGCTCCATGATAACATCCGAACTTCGGGGATCTGGAGACAGGGACCTCGTCATTAACCAAGATGAAAGGAGCTCCATATCTCCGTTACTTTCAAATTCTAGGCCTCCACAAGGAGCCCGGATACTAAGCGAGCCGGCGCTATAACCACGCGTTTAAACGAGCGGGCGCTATAACCACGCACTTAAGCGAGCGCACGCTGTAACCACGCGTTTAAGCGAGCGGGCACTATAACCACGCACTTAAGCGGGCTGGCGCTATAACTACGCATGTAAGCGAGCGGGCGCTATAACCACGCATTTAAGCGGGCTGGCGCTATAACCACGCACTTAAGCGAGCGGGCGCTATAACCACGCGTTCAAGCGAAGCTGGCGCTATAACCAGGGTAAACTAATTATATCCCTAAGAAAATACCGCCTTGTCGGAATATATTAGTTTGTAATATAATAAAACAGTGCACTTGTAAAGATAATCGATGCCGAGGGTCGACGGACCAAAGGTGTACTCGACATCAAAGACTGATAGTCTGCGACATGAGATGATGCCAAAGACCGACGGGTCAGCGGTGTACCCGACATCAAAGGCCACAGGTCTGCGACGTGAAAGATGCCCATGAGGGCGTACAAGATACCACCGCCGACGGGCTGTGGCGTACAGGACATCAAAGATCCCCAGTAAGGCCTGCAACGTGAATATGTACCTCATCGTAAATTGTGTTAACGGACAACCTCACGTGTAATATTATAGGTTTCCTAAGTACACTTTCAACCAATTTTGGTGTTGTTCTCAGCGAACTCTTCGCGTACGTGGATTAGTGTGCATAGTATATTTGAAGTTCATGTGTATAATATAGTGAGTAAGTAACACATGAATTAACCTGTTACAAACATACATGGTAAATAGAGTTTTGTGGAATCATAATAACTAAGTTTTTTAGTGTTGTAGCATATCGTAACTATTTGAATTGACTTACTCATTCGATTGTTGAGAACATTTGCCCAACGAACCTTGCGAATGGGATCAGCTCATACAAGTTTTCTAGTGGTAGTTCATGCTCTTTGGTTGCCGTATTGATGTAGAAGTTCTTTAATAATGCTATCTGGTATTCAGGTTCGACTACGCTTTAAGATCATACATTTTAGTCGATGTCAGCCGCTTGAAGAACTTCATGGTAAACTATGTTTTTTGTGCGATTATAACTGTGCGTTATTTGTGATGGCGGTCGAACCAATACTTTCAATTGGTTAACTGTTTTCACTCTTGACAATGCGACGTATAGTTGGCCGTGTGAGAAATCTGGTGGTTCCTTCAAATAAATACCGACGTAATCTAGCGTTTGTCCTTGTGCTTTATTAATTGTCATTGCGAAGCATAAACGAACGGGAAATTGTTTTCTTCTAAATGGAATAGACGAGAAACTGGTTTTTGGAGATTCCACGATGCGTGGAATAAATACAGGTTTACCAGTAAAAATGCCTACAGAAATTTCAGCGTAAATGATATTATTGTTAAAATCTTTACATGTAAGACGTGTACCATTGCATAGCCCTTCGGTCGGATTGAGATTTCTCAATAGTATTATAGGTGAGTGTTGTTTTAATACTAATTTATGTGGGGGAAGCCCTTGAGGAGTTAAGGAGTGCAATAGTTCTTGTTGATCTGGAAGTGTACGCATGCTATTTTCGTCGTGGCTTAACTAAATGACTTCTTTACCAGGGAACTTGTTAATTAAAATGTCGTTCACATCGTCACAAAATTCATTGCTTGTGGTTAATATGGCTCTGTTAATAAATCACAAAGTATCAGATTCGGTGGTGATGCTAGGAAATACTGCGTCTATCAATTATTTAATGAAGTTTCTTCATTTTTTAATTCGATGTTTACTGTAGAAGGTATTTGGATCGCGTTATCAATATTTGTATCCTCAGTTCCGTTACCAATTTTTAATAAGAAAAAAGAAGAGAAATCAGGATCAAGTACTGCACGCATGTTTTCTTTCAGTTTTAATTTTTCGAAGGAGTTCCATAAAGGCGACATGACTATAGAAGCGTCTATAATGTCGACTTTCGTGCCTTTTACAACAACTGGTAAAGTTTGACGGAAATCACCACTGAAGACAACAATTTTACCTCCAAATGGAACTTCACAATTCATTATGTCTCTCAGCATTTCGTCAAATTTTTCAATAGCATTATCTAGTGTCAATGAAAATATTTTCTTCTCAATCCCCCATTCCCTCAAAAATTCAAGTATTTTTTTACGCTAATTCAACACCGGAATGTGGAGGCGGCATAGAAGCAAATCAAAGTATTTTGTTATTCAACTTCCAACTCTCATCAACGAAATGGGCGGTCAAACAGATATATCCCTCACTAGTGCAAGCAGTCCAAACATCAGAAGTTAAACAAATTCTATTTTCAAGCATAGACAAGATTTGTTTAAGCTTCCCCTTCTCCCTTGTATACATTTTCGTCATGTCAGAAACAATAGTGTTTCTACTAACACAAGGAACGTCTGGATTTATATATCTCATCCAAGCCTTAATGCCATCATACTCGACGAACGAAAACGGTAAGTCATGCTTAATAACAGCCGCCGCTAACATCTCACGTGAAGTCTTAGGGCTAATCTTTCTAGATCGTATCTTTCCCTCGTTATCAACAAACATTTGACCCAAATCATGAAACTTAATTGCCTTGCATACTTGAATATGACGCCTCAAAGTAGATGTTCCATATTTTTTACCACCGGCTTTGTACTCTTTTGGACATGCTTTGCATTTAGCCTTAACGATACCATCCGAATCCACATCAAGTTTATCAAAATAGACCCAAACATCCGATCCGGATTTTCCCACATTTGTAGCCGAACTACCCCCTTCATTAATACTTACGGAAGACTCAATCTCAGGTACATTCAAATCGCAATAACAAAAAACGCCCACAGCTGAAAAACCTTAAAAAGAAAATACCCAACCACTTGGGGGGCGCGGCTGTGGAGTGGGTCGAGCGGCGCGGGTCTGGAATGGGCCAAGCACAGTTCGACTGTGGAGGGAGCGCTGCTGTCGGGGGGGCGCGGCTGTGGAGTGGGTTGAGCAGCGCGGCTGTGGAGGGGGGCGTGGCTGTGGGGTGGGTCGAGCACCAGTCCGACTGTGGAGGGGGCGCGGCTACGGAGTGGGTCGAGCGGCGCGGCTGTGGAGGGGGTAGGCTGTGGAATGGGTCGAGCGGCGCGACTGTGGAGTGGGTAGAGCAATTTTGAAGCTTTGATGATTGTGAATTGTGATGAAGATGATGTGCGATGGAGAAGATGATGTGCGATGGTATAAGCAATTTTGGGCTTTTGGGCTCTAGGGTTTTTTTTGGGTTTTTCATTAACAAAGCGGGCAAGCCCGCGGGCTGACGGGGCCCGCCCCGCCAAAGCCCGCGACCCGCACGGGCTGGCCCGTTGAGGCCCGCCTCTTGGCGGGCCTAAAAACTCAGGGCCCAACCCGCCCCTTAGGCGGGGCGGGGCAGGCTGGCCCGCGGGCCACGGGCCCGATTGACATCTCTAGTATAAATATCAAGCCAGTCCTTAATAAAAAGACTAATACAAATAAAGCCCCTAATTACAAGGACAACTAATGAAATCAAGCACAATTACAAATGATATTCTACAATCATGTTTGTTGTTGGTATGTGCCCTAGATATCAATCGAACCCTAAGGAATCTCACTTGACAGCGGTTAAACGTATACTTGGATACCTTAAGGGAACCATGAATTTAGTTATATGGTATGGAACTAGCGAAGAATTTCCTTTAGTAGGGCACTCTAATGCTGACTATGCGGGTTGTAGGGATGCTAGAAAAAATACCAGTGGAACTTGCCAATTACTTGGTAATTCCCTTGTAACTTGGTCTAGTAAGAAATAGAATGCGGTCGCCCTGTCCACAACCGAAGCCGAGTACATGGCTCTAGGAAATTGTTGTCAACAACTATTATGGTTAAGACAAACTCTTAGTGATTACGGTCTAAGCTATGATAAGATCCCTGTTCTCTGTGATAGTACCAGTGCTATTAGTATTATGAAGAATCCCGCTCATCACTCTCGAACAAAGCACATAGAAATAAAACATCATTTTATTCGAGATCATGTTCAAAAAGAAAATATTAGCATTGATTTCGTGGGTACCACAGGTCAATTAGCTGATATCTTCACTAAGCCTCTCATAGAAAGTAGCTTCTGTGATATCCGTCACCGTTTAGGAATCTTAGAGCTAATTTAGGAAAGATGATCCCCTCCTCCAGCCTATTATTTCACAACCTTATATAGACGATATCCTTCAATAGAAATCTCAAATTAGGAAATTAAATCTCTGATCCCTTCAATCCTTTTCCAAAATAAGTCCTCTTAGCATCTCCATTTAACAACAACAATCTTTCCTTCTCTCTCACACGATCTGTTTTGATTTTTAAATCATCACGTCCCATCAACCGACTATATCTCTCTATCAATCTCTCATTACTTCATCTTCTACCTTTCATCATTCCTTACTTACTTTACCTCTAAAAACCCTAAAACAATGGTGAGAACGGCCGGATCTAAGCACATCGGCGCAGGCTCCAGCGCTGGGATGAATTTTCTTTAGTAGGGTACTCTGATGCTGACTTTGCGGGTTGTAGGGATGATAAGTGGAACTTGCCAATTACTTGTTAATTCCCTTGTAACTTGGTTTATAACAAATAGGGTGCGGTCTCCCTGTCCGCAGTCGAAGCCGAGTATATGGCCCTAGGAATAATTGTCAACAACTGCTATGGTTGAGACAAACTCTTAGTGACCATGGTCTAAGCTATGATAAGATTCCAGTTCTTACAGTACAAGTGCTATTTGTAACACCCCTAAATTTTAATATGGGATTTGGTGCATCATCATTTTGTAATATCGAAGATGGTTTTCGAACAAAAGTAATTTTTCGGAATTGAGCCGAGAATATTATTTGGGCCCGAGAGCGACTAAGTACTATGGGCCAAAATTTGCATAGAAAGCCCAAGTAATAAAATAGACCAAACAAGTACTTGAGCCCAAATAGCTATGTAAGGCCCAATTTGAGGTAACCAAGTGAAAAGGGAATTTATATAGAAAGGCCTAAGAGATGTTTAGTTTGGCCCAAATGAATTAAATAATAAGATTAAGACAAGGTTCCTTGATTTATGGAAAAACACGTTAAGGCCATGCTCCACTTAATAATTAGCCTAAAAATATCTTTGATGGTCAAAGTGAGAAACGTGATACAGGGAAGAAAAAGAAAAATAAAATCCCATTTGCAAATCTCCAAATCGATGTGAATGAGCAAAGGAAGAATAGGTGAATTATCCAAACTAAGTAGGGAGGTAAGAACCCTATTTAAAAGTTTCTCTTACATTAATTTAGGTATTCAACAATTTATGTGGTTTGATTGAATTAGCCGAGAGTAAAGCACACTAAGAGGTGGACAGAACTAAGGGGCAATAGGGTTAAACACCATCAACATCCATCTAATTAAACTTGAAGGATAGGTAGGTGGATTCTTCACTTACAAAAAATAAACAAGCTCAAAAACGTCGAACTTGGGTGTTTCGACAATTCAAGTTCGTATTGATGAGCTCTGGTCTAAGTGATTTTGATATATGTTATTTGCTTGATGTGCTATGTTGAGTTTCGAACCCAATATATGGGTTTTTGAGTGAAATTACATGTTTTGCATACTATATATGTTAGGAGAATGATTCGGGTACATGAATAAATTTGGGTAGACGAACTACGATCGGGTGATCGACTAGTATTTTAAATTAGAGTGTGTTATGTGAGGAATCAGGCGATTTGCTAGAGACGGGCGAACCTTAGAATCGGCCTAAACTTGGAATCGGGCAAATCTTTAGTTAGGATAATATTTTGGACGATTACCAAGTTATAGACACAATCGGCCAAAACCGGAAATTGGGCGAATCTGATTTAACACTTCACGAATCGGGCGAAATAAGTAGAAGCAAAGTCGGGCGATTCCCCGCCATGACACGTGTCGAGCGAAAGAGAAATCGCCGAGAGTACTTAGATCGGGCGAATGCCTAGTCTCCCAAATTTTTTCGGTCAAAACTAATACAGTGTGACCAAGCAAAAATTACTTACGATCGAAAAACTTTTCTAGTCAACAGATTTATTTTGACTAAGCAAGAAACCTACCTTAAGTACTGTTTCTTGCGATCGAAATAAATTCACGATTAAAAGATTTTTCTCGATCGAATGTTTTTGAACAAATTTTTCTCGCTCGTAAATTTTCTCGCTGATGCACTTTCTCGCACGAGAACAGTAACATACATTTTAATCTCAACTGAATTATTTTCGATCAAAATCTATAGACAGAATAGAAAATAATTCTCGACTGCTTTAATATCAGACGCTACTAACTAATTTGCTACTTGTGAAGCACATAACATCACTCAAATCCATCAAAACAACAAACGAAGATCCTTCGTCAACAAAAACAAAAGGGGAAAGAAGATATTGATGCATACTCGCTAGGAAACGACAATCGTCCGCTCGATCTTGCAACGCGGTGAATATACAGTCTGGAGAAGCTGCTTCCTAAACTTCATAGCTCTGAAAGATCAAGCCGAAAATTTATTTCAATCACACGAAGAGGGACCTTCACAATTTTGGGTCACCATAGCCGGTGATGACACGGCTACTCCTCAAATTCCCGCTACTAGGCGACTTAAGGAGCCTAGGGAATACTCTATCGAGGAAAAGGCCCGCGCGAAGGCTGATCTGATAGCCATGAACACACTCATGCAAAGCATCCCAATGACATCTATAGACAGGTAGACAGCCTCCCAACGGCTAAGGGAATGTGGGATGAGTTGCACAGGATGATGCAGAGGACGAAAGTAGGCATCAAGGTCAAAAAGGCAAATATTCTCACTGCTTATGACTCCTTCAAAGCAAAGCCGGAGGAGAGCCTATATGATGTATATCAAAGATACCTCACTCTTCTCAACGAGATGAGGAAGATAGAAATCTCAAAAACGAACATGGAAACAAATATCAGAATCTATCCTCTCTGCCCCCGGACTGGAAAAATATATCCACTCAACCTAGACAAAACAAAGATATGGAGGAGTTGGATATTCATGCAGTTTTTGATAATCTCACCCAACACGAGTAAGATGTTTGCGAGACTCAGAGAGAGCAGAAGGGCAAGCAGGTTGACAACACCGTTGCTCTAGTCTCAGAGAAGAGTGGAACAAAGCCTCGTAAGGAGAAGATCGTTAGGCCCCCCTCCTTATTTGAGTCAGAAGAAGATTCAGAATCAGACGTCGAGCCAAGCATGAAGGTACTGGGGAAGCAGTTGGCTTTAATCGGAAAAATGATGAGCAAGAAATACTTCAAGAAGAAGTCCTCATCCTCGGCCAACAAGTGCTTCAACTGTGGCAAGCCTGGTCATTTTGCCAGATAATGCACTCTTCCCAAGAAAAGAGATGCTAATTACTACTCCAAGAAGCTTCAACTCACGAAGCAGAAGGAAGCAAGAGTAGCCCTCATGGCAGAGCAGGACCTCTGGCTCGAAGACACGTCTAGTTCTGGAGACGAGAATCTTGCCCTCATGGCACGCCTTGACAACGACAGTGATGCCGAAACATCCAACCAGAAGGATGAAGATGACGCATCCACCTCATCACAACTTCTTCGACATTATTGACCATGTTAGATTCATATCAAAAACAATATTAAGGATGTAGAGGATAAAGTTTCTAGGTCTCAAGAGAAGATAAATAGTCTCGAATCAGAACTTAGAAGCTCTAGTGCTAAAATAGAAGAACTTACTAAGAGCCTACATTCTATAGAGACTAGTCAACCTCAAATAGGACAGCATAGCGAAAAAATTAAGGAATTAGAACATAGGCTAGCAAATAACTACAATTGCTTGGTTAGGAATCTCAATGAGTAAGCCACCCTAAATCGTAGGATAACTGAAGCTAGCACTAAGATCACTAACTTAGAAGCTCAATTACAAATATCTAATACGAAGGTTAGTGAGCTTAGTAAAGAACTAGATGCCTGTCAAGCCGCAAAACTGAGGGTAGAAAATAATTATGCTCTCCTAGGTGAGGAACGTAAGAAGTTATATGCGAAAATTAAGAAATTAGATGATCTTCTTCCGCGTAGGGGACATTCTGAACAGACGATATTTCTAAACCAGCCCAAGGATATAGAATTCTATAATCCAATAGAAGGCATAGGTTTCACTAACCCACGTGTTCTACGAAAGAAAGAAATATATGATATAAAGAACATGGGTTTAGGAGTAACCTCTTAGAAATTTTACTGAAGCGACAAAACAAAGTACTTTAGATTCATCCAAGAGAAGAGCCTCACATGGGCCTGAAATCCCCTTTGACTAGACAGAACTAAATGAAAGAGACATATATGAAACCATGTTTAACACATATCTGTGATTTAGTTCAACCTCCTCAAACACACTACGAGGAAGCTAAAGACGTTCATTATAAAAATTCTCTCTACAAACCTCCAATAATAAAACAGATAGAGGAATCTCAAGCCAAATTAGATAAAGAAAGAAAGAATTTCCAAGCTGAAAAGAAAAAGGTCTTAAACGAGATGAAAAATCTCAAAGCCTCCTCATCCTCCCAAACTACCTCCCACGCTACTATGAAAAGCGTGAAAATAAAAAAATCACCTTCGGAAGATCAAAAGTGTATTGATAGTTATGTTAGAAGTTCTAAGGCTAAATTTATTTTACCTCGTCTATAGGGAGCGTAGGGGCAAGCACTAGAACCAAAGGCGAGAGTGTCTAGTATTAAGAAGGAGCTAGTAGATTTGAGTATGTCTAAGAATATTGCTCCTTCTGTACAATTAAATGACACTCGTAGCAATAAAAGTATCATTTCTTCGCTTCGAATAATTGCTTCTACATGTACTCTACAGCCTACCATTTTTAGAAGCACTAGTTTCGAAATTGGCTCTACATCTGAAGCTAAAATTAGTCACTCTGAAACAAATGCCACTAGGAAGACCCGTAGGAAACATGATCTAGCCATAAAGAAAGCTTATGGCGCTGTACATGCATGTACTCACCTAAGGTATCCCGTAAAGATTGAGTCCCCCAAGCACCTTAGGAGATTATCAAAAGAAAATATCTTTTCCTCGGTCAAGCCTACCAAAGCATTTGTACGTGCTGAAATTAACCTTCCCTGCAAGGTTCAACCCAAATGGGTTCGTAAATCTCCGCCTAGGACGACAAAAGCCGAAAAGGCCAAGTCACCTAAAGATGCTACACCCAAACCCACTTCTCTGAAAGTGACATGGGTTATTAAAACTCCCTCAAGTAATAATTTAGGAACCATATCCGAACCTAAATCTATATCTGCTAATCTGAGAGGACCCAATCGGCATTGAGGGTACCCAACGAAACGTATACAACCACCTATCATAAAACAGATAGAGGAATCGTATACAACCAACTGATTGCGAGTGAATACATGCAATTTCACGTCTGATTTGGTGTTTTTGCTTGAATAGTTAATTTGAGTTCTTCGACTGTTTGAGTGATTTTAATTGTTCGCGCTCTAGTTTTCGATCGAATTAAATTCTCGATCGAGAAGTTTGTGCGAAAATTTTTCTCGGTCAAGACTTTCTCGAGCATTTCTAAGTGAAAATTTTTCGACAAAATCAACTTTGAATTTTTCTCTCGCAAAACTTACTGTCGAAAAATTTTCTCGGTCAGACTTCTCAGTTTGACTAAGAGAAAATCTTTTGCGTACGAGAAACCTTTCCAGTAAACGATTTTATTTTGACCTAGCGAGAAACTTATTAAATATATTGTTTCTCCTCGTTCGAAATAATTTCACGACTCAATAAGTTTTCTCGACCGAAAGATTTTGAGCAATTTTTCTCGCTCGCAAAATTTGTCGATGAGACACTTTCTCGCATGGGAACAGTAACAGCGACAACTTTTTCGACGAATCAATTTTTGATCAAACTTTAAAGATTGAGTCAAAAATTATTCTAGAAACTGCTCTAGAATCAAATGCTACTAACTAATCTGCTAATTGTGAAGCACATCACATCATATCAAGATTTCAAAACAACAAACGAAGATCCTTCATCAACTCAATTAAAAGAAAATGGATGCATATGCTCTAGAAAATGACAATCGACCTCCCATTCTCAAAAGGGGCGAATATACCGTATGAAAACGCCAGTTCTTAAACTTCATCGAACTCAAAGATCAGGCTGAAGATCTACTCAAATCACTTCATGAGGGACCAAAAATTTTTTATACATGTCAAGAAGGTGATAGATCAAACAATCCTCCAATCGAACCCACTAGGCGAGTAAAACTACCGAGTGAGAACGATGCAACAGAGAAAAGTAGAGCAATGGGAGATCTCATCGCCAAAAACACACTTATGTAGGGCATCCCGAACGATATCTATAGACAGATAGATAGCATTCCAACAGCTAAAGGGATGTGGGATCAACTAGAAAGAATGATGCAAAGAACCGAAGTCGGCGCAAAAGCCACCAAGGCTAACATACAGTGTATGACTCCGACAAAATAAGGACTTGGACGAGATGGATATTCATGCTGTTTTCGATAACCTCGCACAGCACGAAGAAGACATAGGTGAGTTACAAAAGGAGCAAAAGGGCAAACAGGCCGAGGACTCCATAGCCTTAGTTTTGGAGAAGAAAAGTTCCCGCTCACGCAAGGAAAAGCACGTAAAGCTCCCTAGGTCCTCAGAGGATGAAGATGCATCTGATTCAGAACTTCCCTCTGAGATTAAAGAATTTGGGAATTAGCTGGCTTTAGTCGCAAGAATGATGACAAAGAAATACTTCAAGAATAAGTCATCATCCTCTGCCAATAGACTTCGAACCACTAGCTCGAAAAATAAAGAGAAGCCAACTGAGTCCTTAGAAGCCACAACTGCAAAGGACATACTAAAATGTTTTAATTGTGGTAAAATAGGTCACTTTGCCAGGGAGTGCACCCTTCCAAAGAAGAAGGACACTAACTATTACTCCAGGAAGCTCAACTGATCAGACAAAAGGAAGTTGGAGTAGGCCTAATGGCAGACAGGAGCACTGGCTAGAGGACAGCTCAGATTCTGACGCCGAAAATCTTGTCCTGATGGCACGCCTTGATGATGAAAAGGACGATGATACTTCCGCAGAGACAGACGATGAGAAAGCATCCACATCATCTCAGGAGGTAGAAACCTCTGACTCTACACATTCTGACCTGTTAGCTGAGTTAAGTTCTAAATTTGCTAACATGGTAACTAAGCAGAAAAGAGGAATAATAGTAGAGAGAAAGCTTCTTAGGTCTAAGGAAACCATAGCCAGTCTCAAAGAACAAGTTAGGAGTTCTAGCCTCACCATAGACGAATTAACGAAGAAACTCCAAACATATGAGACAAAGTATACCTCATTAGATGAGCATAGTTTGGTAGTAAAAGAACTAGAAGGCAGGTGTGGCGACCCTACTTTTCTAATTAAGATTACTAGCGGATTTCCGCAGCGTAAGCCGCAGAAGGCCCATCTAGTTAAAACTTTTTCCTAAAATAATATACACTAATATAAAAATCCGTCTATATCGTTATTTCTGTACACGGGCCGAAGCCCCAAAAATGTCAAAAGGTCAAAAAGTCCTAAAGCCGCTCCACAGGTCTTCATCCATGTACCGCACCGCCCTCAAAAGTCCGTGGAGCACCGCCACCAGCCGCCTCAGTCATGACGCGTATCAGCGTCGGACTCAGTACCTACAACACGTAAACACTGAGCAATTCGCCCAGTAGGTGAATAAAATGCGTGTATGCAAGTGTGCACTCAACCCCGATCCCAATTTCTCACGACATGATATAATGCACACTCTTTCTTTTCCAACATTCCTATTTCACACAATATAGGGCCCTAGGTTAGGCTCGACACCCTCGCGCGCAAAGACTACTGGGAGGCCACCCCCAAGTCTCGCGGCAGCCTACCCTGGTAGTGCACTGGACGATCACGCCAATGGCCTCCTACCGGGTTGCTCCGCACCAAAAGTATACACTAATAGTGCATTGGACGATCACGCCAATGGCCTCCTATCAGGTCACATCAATATCTCCAGCGGTATGCACCTCGGGACGGTCACGCCCGAGTAGACAAATCGATCACGCCTGTCTCCACCAGGTGCCCAGTGAGCCCAACCTCGACTCATCTAAGAGTCACCAATCACAAGCACCTCTTTCTACCCCGTACGTCAATATCTCATATCATTATCGTCACACTAGGGTACAACCATCTCTCGCCCTAACGTGATAAGCACGTGCCTTTCATATAAAAATATCATAAAACATGATTTATATAAAACGTACGTAAACATATAAGTCACATAAGTCACATAAATCACATAATCACATAATTGTGTTTACGTATTGTAGATGGATAATCCACCTACCTGTCCTGCTGATAACGTTAGTCAAATAAGTGTGGTGTAGTCCCTATATATCGATCCTCTGAATATAATAAATATTTTCAAATTAATAAGTTTACTAAGTCATATAAATTTCGAAAATGCTAAAATTATCAAAACCCTAAAATTTATGAAAACCTAAAAATAATGAAATCCCAAAAAATAAATAATCCTAAAATATCGAAAACCCTAAAAATAGCAAAGTTCTAAAATACCGAGAATTTATTAACTATTGGCCTATAATCCCTTCCAGTATTGCATATCCCGCTCTTTGGGACCAAAGTGATAGTAGTTTTATTCAGAGCATTGATCAGTCTCCCAGTCTGAAAGAATTCAAGTACAGTTCCAATGACATCCTCCCCCACTATGTGCCAAGAAGCCTTAAAAAATTCGCTGTTATACCCATCAGGGCCGGGACTTTTACCACTATGGATAGCAAACATAGCCTCTTTGATTTCACCCTTGGTCAAAGGGCAATGAGGCCAATCTGCTCCCTCACTGATACAGTCCTCCCTTGCCCTATAACCCCATCATCTACCGCAGCCCTTCCAGTCTGAGAAGTCCCCAAAATAGATGTGAAGTACTCAACAAAGTAGTCTGCAATAGCATCAGGGTCCTCCAATCTTTCCCCATTATCATTCTCAATGGAAGATATCCTATTGCCATATACCCTTTGGTTGATAAGAGCATGGAAATACTTAGAATTTCTATCACCCCCTTTGATCCAATCAACCTTTGCTTTCTGTGCCAGAAATTTCTCACAAGCTTTGCTAAGGTAGCAAAACTTCTCCCCTATAGCTCTTTCACATTCCATCAGGCCATCATTGAGAGGATCTTTGCTAAGAGCTGCTTGAGCTGCCTCAACCTCCTGTCGAGCCTCCTCAGTTTTCACCACTATGTCAGCAAAGCACATCTTGTTTAACATCTTCAGTGGTCTCCTAAGAGTATACAGTTGTTTTAGCAGATGCCTTCCCCTGCAGTCACAGTTAGTACCCTTACTCCAGCTTTTCTCCACAGTAGGCAGAAACAATGGAGAATCCACCCACATATTAAAGAATTTAAACTCCTTCTTCTTCCTCTGCCCCACCTTTTGACATTGTAACAGGAGAGGGGAGTGGTCTGAAACAGGTACTCCCAAGTTTGGTTCAAGAGAATCAGGGAGCTTTTGTCCCAGGTAGAATAATAGGGCACAACATCATGATCTGCCAGGAACTGCTCAGACTTTACAAGAGGAAGAATGTTTCACCGAGATGCTTAATGAAGATTGATCTAAGGAAGGCATATGATATGGTGGAGTGGGGTTTTTTATTGGATTTGCTGAAGCAACTTTGTTTTCCTGTGAAGTTTGTTGAATGGATCAAAGCATGTGTCACAACTGTGACCTTTAAGCTGGCTTTGAATGGTAGTTTGGTGGGAAATATACAGGGTGCTCGGGGGCTGAGGCAAGGGGATCCATTATCACCCCTGTTATTTGTCCTTTGTATGGAATACCTCACTAGAAGCTTGCTTGCAGCTGCGGGGCAATCTGGTTTCAGGTATCATCCTATGTGCAAACAGTTAAAACTAGTTAGCTTATGCTTTGCGGATGATCTCTTGATTGTATACAAGGCACAGACAAAAACAATGGAGATGATCCATCATGTGCTGGAGACATTTCAGCAGACCTCAGGACTTGGGGCCAATGCTCAGAAATCTAGTATCTATGTAGCAGGGCTATCTGAAGGTCCTAAGTCGGATCTTATTTCCAGGAGTGGATTTGCCGAGGGAACCTTTCCCATGAAATACCTTGGGGTGCCTATTTCCCCTACCAAATGGAGCAGGATGGACTGTGAGTCTTTGGTGGAGAGGATTGTCAAAAGGATTAACTGTTGGACCTCAAGAAACTTATCCTATGCGGGCCGGTGTTGTCTCATCAATTCCATACTTCTTGGGCTGCACAGCTACTGGGGCACTATATTCCTATTACCCCGGAGTATAGTGAAGAGAGTGGATCAAGTTTGTAGGGAGTTTCTATGGGGTAAAGGTGTGGGGGGTAAAGTCCGGGCATTGGTGGCTTGGGATGTAGTATGTCTCGAGAAGAAATGGGGTGGCCTTAACATCAAGGATTGCGGGGCATGGAACTATGCTTGTATTGGGAAAATGATTTGGGACATTGCTCAGAAAACAGACAATCTGTGGATAAGATGGATGCATTGTGTCTACCTAAAGGAGCAGGTTTTTTGGGATTATGTTTGCACCGGCGACTGTAGCTGGCAGTGGAAACATGTGATCAAGGTGCGGGATCGATTTTCAGAGGGGTATACTGCTGGGAAGTGGAAAGGCACAAGTGATGGTATTTATACCATTCCTTCGGGGTATAAATGGATAAAAGGGGAGAGAGAGCGGTTTGTGTATGCTCCTGCTGTGTGGAATAGGTGGACATTGCCCAAGCATGAGTTCATTATGTGGCTTGTCATGCATGGTAGGCTTATGACACGAGATAGATTGACAAGTTGGGGCATGCAAATAGCGGATGGAAGCTGTGTACTCTGTTCAGTAATGGATGAATCTCAGGGGCATTTATTCTTTGAATGTGCCTATGTTCAGGAGGGCCTTGTGGAATTATGTCGCTGGATTGGGTTGCAAATCCCTGTGGAAGATGAGAGGTGGAAGAAGCTGCTTATTCAGCTGGGCAAAAGGAGGAGTCGATTTGCAAAGTTTCAACTCGCGGCTGTTGCTACATTGGTATATCTGGTCTGGAAGGAGCGAAATGATCGTATTCATGGGAAGGAGAGCGGAACGGCTAAGGAGCTGATTGCTGCGGTGCGGTGCAGTATTAGGTTGCAGCTTCGTAGTGTGGGTCTTGCTCTCTTATCGCCTATGGAACGTGCGATGTTAATGTGATGTGAGCTGATTTTGTTTTTACTCGCCAAGTTAGAGTGTAATTGTGGACCATGTTGGTAATGAAATTCTATTCATACCAAAAAAAAAAAAGAATTTATTAACTAAAACACAATGTTGAAATATTCAAACAAATATCGAGGTCTTTACCAATATATATGTCGAGATCTTACAAATAAATAATGTCGAGATCTATGCCATCCCTTGAAAATATCGAGACATAGAAATAAATAATATCGAGGTTTCATACTCTAAGGTGTCGAGATCTTACAATTAATAATAAAAAAATGTCGAGAACTTTGTTTGCTAAATCTATAAGGTGTAAATGTCGAGATATTAAGTTGAGAAAAGAACAAATGTCGAGACTTTCATTCTGTGATAAATGTCGAAACCTATAGAATGTCGATATCTATCAACCTCTTGACATCTAATAAATGTCGAAATCTAAATCGAAACCTTTATAAAATATCGGGACATAACATAACATACCGAGATCTTACTAATACTGAAATCTATGTCGACATCTTCCTAAATACACCTCGAGATCTAGCTAAAAGCCGTGATTTCCCAGAAAACCCTAACACACCCATTTCTGTTCTAAGACCGAAAACCCTAGACATTAAAATAAATCTGCTATTCTAATCATCTTAAATGATCACGCTACTTCCGGAAAATGACACATCATAACAAATCCTAAATTATATCACCTAATGTTAATAAGCTCAAACCGAATCAAAAACCTAGGGTTAAAAATAAGTTTCGAAACCTTTTATGATAAAAAAAAAACACGTAACTTGAGGGAAATGTAGAATCATATATTCAGTACTATAATTTACGAAACAAGTGTAAGGTATTTACCTTCTCCACTTCGAATTCCTTGAATTAATTGATACTTATTAAGCCTAGCGAGAATTTCTTTTGTTTGCTTAACTCTTACTCTCTTTGTTCCTTAGTTTCAACGTTTGGATGTGTATGCATATTAGATAAAGATGAAAATCTCGAATTCAAGGAATGATTAGACAAGTTGCTTAGATGACGTTACTGTCTCCATGTTTAAGAAATGTTTCTTACTTATCTCTAAGTAATTTGGGCCAATAACGTCTTCTTGGGACTTATTATTAATTATCCTATTCTTATTAATTTGATTGGCCTAATTTATTTGGGTATGATATTAGTTTGGGCCATGATTCCTACTTGAACAAACTCTCAATTGGGCCCATTCATATACCGAATTCATTAATTTTAAGACTTACAATATTAATTACACCCTAAATCCCGTATCAAAATTTACGGGTATTACATCCTCCCCCTTACAAGAATTTCGTCCCCGAAATTACGCCGACTGGAATAATTCGGGATACCGAACTCTCATATCATCCTCACGCTCCCACGTGCTTCCTCAACTGATTGATTCCGCCACAGAACTTTAACTAACGGAATAGTCTTATTCCGTAATTGTTTCGACTCGTACATCAAAATCTCTCAGGCTTCTCTTCGTAACTCAAGTCGGGCTTGAGCTGTTGATAAAGAAGCTCATTCTGGATCACATGACTCGGGTCCGCGACGTATTTTCGTAATGTCGATACGTGAAATACGTCGTGAACTTGCGATAATGAAGCCGGCAGCTCTAATTGGTACGCGACTTTGCCGATTCTTCTGATAATTCTGAATGGACCTATATATCTGGGACTTAGCTTGCCTTTTCGTCCGAAGCGTTTTACGCCTTTCATTGGGGAAATCCTTAGAAATACTTGATCGTCTTCTGCGAACTCCAGAGGTCGTCGTCGATGATCTGCATAACTTTTCTGTCGACTTTCAGCCGTTCGCATTCTTTCTCGGATTTTGGTCACTGCTTCGGTTGTTTCCCGGATTATATCGGGTCCCAATAAGGCTCGTTCGCCAATTTCGTCCCATTGAACAGGGGATCTTGCGCCCGTACAATGCCTCGTACGGTGCCATCCCGATCGTAGCGTGGAAGCTATTGTTATAAGAAAATTCGATCAGCGGCAAGTACTTACTCCAATTTCCCTTGAAGTCTAGTATGCACGCTCGTAACATGTCCTCAAGGGTTTGGATCGTCCGTTCAGACTGTCCGTCGGTTTGAGGATGGTACGCAGTACTGAACGAGAGCTTCGTAACCATCGCTTTCTGTAGGCCCTGCCAGAAATTGGACAGAAATCTCGAATCTCGATCCGAGACAATAGAGATTGGAATCCCATGGAGTCGAACAATTTCCTTAATATATAATTCAGCGTAGCGTTCCATGGAAAAAGTAGAGCTGATAGGAATGAAATTGGCTTATTTGGTTAAGCGATCAACAATCACCCAAATGGCATCGTGGCCTTTCGTCGTTTTAGGCAAACCAACGACGAAGTCCATCGTGATATGGTCCCATTTCCATTCAGGAATCGGTAAAGGCTGCAGAGTTCCAGCTGGTCGCTGGTGTTCCGCTTTGATCAGCTGGCACGTCATACATCTACTTACGAACGTGGCGATATCCTTCTTCATTCCCGACCACCAATATATGATTCGCAAATCTTGGTACATTTTTGTCGCGCCCGGGTGTACTGAGTACGTTGTTGCGTGCGCCTCCGTCATTATCGTTCGTCGCAACTCCTCGTCGTTGGGCACGTATAGCCGATTCTTGTATAACAAGGTTCCATCTGCTCGGGTTTCGGAGTCTTCGGGTAGTGTATCCTTCGCCTTTAGGTAGAATTCATCAGCTTCTTGTGCTTTTGAATTCGTTCTAGCAACGTTGGCTGAAGGGTCAGCGCTGCTAGTTTCGTTTCAACGTCGCCCAAGTTGACTATTTCCACCCCAAGCCTGTGCAATTCCGTACCCATCGCCTTTCGACTAAGCGCGTCTGCGACTACGTTCGCTTTGCCCAGATGATAATTGATAACGCAGTCGTAGTCTTTTACAAGCTCCAGCCATCGTCGTTGTCGCATATTCAGCTCTTTCTGGGTGAAGAAATATTTCAGACTCTTATGGTCTGTAAAGATCTCACACCTTTCTCCGTAAAGGTAATGTCTCCAGATCTTTAAGGCAAAGACCACTGCTGCTAGTTCTAGATCATGAGTCGGATAATTCTTCTCGTACTCCTTCAGTTGTCGGGAGGCATACGCGATTACTTACCATTCTACATCAATACGCATCCCAGTCCATTCTTTGAGGCGTTGCTATAGACCGCGAATCCTCCAGTTCCCGAGGGTATAGTCAGAATAGGAGCAGAAGTAAGTCGCTTTTTCAGCTCCTGAAAACTCTGTTCGCATGCTTCAGACCATTTGAAAGGCACGTTCTTCCTCATAAGGTTTGTCAATGTTGAGGCAATGGTGGAGAAGTCAGCAATGAACTTACGGTAATATCCCGCAAGCCCAAGAAAACTTCGAACTTCGGTTGGGGTAGTCGGTCGTGGCCAATTGTTCACGACCTCAATCTTACTCGGGTCCACAGAGATTCCACTCCCGGAGATCACGTGTCCCAAGAAGGCTATTTGCTCAAGCCAAAATTCGCATTTCTTGAATTTGGCGTAAAGCTGTTTCTCATGCAATATTCCTAAGACGATCCGTAAATGAGTCTCGTGTTATTCCTTCGTCTTAGAATAGATCAGGATATCGTCAATAAAGATGATTACGAAACGATCAAGATAGTCTTTAAAGACCCGATTCATCAAGTCCAGAAAAGCAGCTGGGGCATTTGTCAGTCCGAATGGCATGACCAAAAACTCGTAATGGTCGTACCTCGTACTGAACGCAGTTTTAGGAACATCTGTCTCCCTAATCTTTAACTGATGGTATCCCGAACGGAGATCGATTTTCAAGAATACCGTAGCACCCTGTAGTTGGTCGAACAGATCATCGATCCTCGGCAATGGATATTTATTCTTGATCGTGATCTTATTCAGCTCCCTATAGTCGATGCATAGTCACATCGACTCGTCTTTCTTTCGCACGAATAGGACTGGTGCTCCCCACGGGGAAAAGCTAGGCTGAGCAAACCCTTTCTGCAACAGGTCTTCTAGCTGTTATTTCAACTCCTTCAGTTTATTCGGTGCTAGGCGATAAGGAGCTTTAGAAATTGGGGCGGACCCCGGCATCAGATCTATCGTAAACTGTATTTCTCGATCAGGGGGTAACCCCGGGAGATCATCGGGAAATACATCGGCATATTCATTGACTATAGGTACGTCCTTTAGTTCTGGTTGAGGTAACTCCTCCGCCTTTACTGCATATACGAGATAAGACTCACAACCGGACCTCAACAGTCGTTGAGCCTTCAGCGCAGAGATTTGCGGAATACGATTCAAAGTAGACTTTCCCGAAAAAGTGAACACTTCATCTTGGGGCAGTTGAAATTTTACGACCTTCTTGTTGCAATCTATGATGGCTCCGTATTTTGAAAGCCAATCCATCCCAAAAATAACATCATAGTCATTCATTGGGATCACAATCAGGTCGACACTCAGATCTCTACCCTCAATGTTCACAGAACATCCTCCCAGCACTTGGTTAGTGCGTGTTTGTTTACCGTGTGGTAGAGTATCTATGTAATTGCATTCAGATAAGGTAGGAGAGATTCCCACCTTTTCCACATACTTGGCCGACACGAATGAATGTGTAGCCCCAGAGTCAATTAACACGGAAGTGGGCACGTTATAGATAGTCAAGGTACCCGTGACTACAGAAGGATTTGCTTCGGCCTCCTCATTCGTCAGAGTAAAAACTCGTGCTGGCACCGGAGGGGGTCGAATCAACGCTCGGTTCGGAACTTGAGGCATATTTTCGTTGCAGTTCCTAGCGTATGTCCTATTTTCCCACATCGGAAGCATTGTGGGGTCGGGTTTGGTCTTGCTCCATAGCACGTACCAGAATGGAAATGCCCACACTGTCGGCATTGAGTTGCAGCACCTGAGGGCCGGATCGGAACATTAAACGGCCCTTGATTCGGTCTTGGTCTCCAATTCTGTTGACCTAGTTGATTCCCACGATAGTTTGGTCCCTTGCGAAGAATTGGCGTTTCTAATTCCCTCCTCCTTGTTGTCCTTCTATTCTCCGCTTTGCATCCTGCGCCTTTGCGACCCTGCTCTCCGCCTGCTCAGCTAGGATTGCTCGTTCAACGATATGGGCATAAGTCTTCCCTTCCGTATCGTACATACTTACGCTCCGGAAGATCGCGGGCTTGAGACCTTCCAGAAAACGTTCGATCTTCAGCTCGTCGGTGGCCACGATATGTGGCGCAAACCTAGAGAGTTGCTCAAATTTGCGGATGTAGTCTGCTATAGACATCCATCCCGGTCTGGCGCTGTGAAATACTTTCCTCGGAAGAGTGTCTTAAACCTCTCCCAGGTCATCATAGTGGGATCCTCGAGCACCTGAACTGTATCCCACCAGTAGCCCGCGTTCCCACGTAACATGAAGGTGGCACAAGTCACCTTCTCAGTATCGGGTAGGTGGCTAACGCGAAACATATTCTCAATGGTCCTAAGCCAATCCTCCGCATAGGTGGGATCGGCAGCTTCCTCAAATGAAGGGGGGCCTAATCTTCGGAACCTCTCCCCGGCAGCTTCTGCACGTTCTAGGCCAGAGGATGAGTGACGTTCCGAGGAATTTTGACGATGGATAAGGTCGTTCATCTGATCGGACTGCCGTCGAATCAGATCAGTTAATTGATGGACGGTAGAGCGGTCCTCATTCGGTGGGGATTCGGAACCCGCCCTATGACTAGTTTCGCCAGCTTCTCTACGTGTCCTTGGCATATTTAACTAGTTCTACAATCATTCATAGAAAACACGTATATTAAGTAACACGTAATCACATAATCAATCTTTAAACTTACAGGTCAGACTGGTTCTCCGGGCTTTTGAGCTGCAGTACATGGACAGTCTTCAGAATCTAAAACCTATGCTCTGATACCACCTGTGGCAACCCTACTTTTCTAATTAAGATTATTGGCGGATTTCCGCAGCGTAAGCCGCAGAAGGCCCATCTAATTAAAACTTTTTCCTAAAATAATATACACTAATATAAAAATCCGTCTACATCGTTATCTCTGTACACGGGCCGAAGCCCCAAAAATTTCAAAAGGTCAAAAAGTCCTAAAGCCGCTCACAGGTCTTCATCCATGTACCGCACCGCCCTCAAAAGTCCGTGGAGCACCGCCACCAGCCGCCTCAGTCATGACGCGTATCAGCGTCGGACTCAGTACCTACAACACGTAAACACTGAGCAATTCGCCCAGTAGGTGAATAAAATGCGTGTATGCAAGTGTGCACTCAGCCCCGATCCCAATTTCTCACGACATGATATAATGCACACTCTTTCTTTTCCAACATTCCTATTTCACACAATACAAGGCCCTAGGTTAGGCTCGACACCCTCGCGCACAAAGACTACTGGGAGGCCACCCCCAAGTCTCGCGGCAGCCTACCCTGGTAGTGCACTGGACGATCACGCCAATGACCTCCTACCGAGTCGCTCCGCACCAAAAGTATACACTGATAGTGCACTAGACGATCACGCCAATGGCCTTCTATCAGGTCACATCAATATCTCCGGCGGTATGCACCTCGGGACGATCACGCCCGAGTAGACATATCGATCACGCCTGTCTCCGCCAGGTGCCCAGTGAGCCCAACCTCGACTCATCTAAGAGTCACCAATCACAAGCACCTCTTTCTACACCGTACGTCAATATCTCATATCATTATCGTCACAGTACGGTACAACCATCTCTCGCCCTAACGTGATATGCACGTGCCTTTCATTTAAAAATATCATAAAACATGATTGTACGTAAACATATAAGTCACATAAGTCACATAAATCACATAATCACATAATTGTGTTTACGTATTGTAGATGGATAATCCACCTACCTGTCCTCCTGATAACGTTAGTCAAATAAGTCCGGTGTAGTCCCTATATATCGATCCTCTGAATATAATAAATATTTTCATATTAATAAATTTACTAAGTCATATAAATTTCGAAAATGCTAAAAATTATCAAAACCTAAAATTTATGAAAACCTAAAAATAATGAAATCCCTAAAAATAAATAATCCTAAAATATCGAAAACCCTAAAAATAACAAAGTTCTAAAATACCGAGAATTTATTAACTAAAACACAATGTTGAAATATTCATAAAAATATAGAGGTCTTTACCAATATAAATGTCGAGATCTTACAAATAAATAATGTCGAGATCTATGCCATCCCTTGAAAATGTCGAGACATAGAAATAAATAATATCGAGGTTTCATACTCTAAGGTGTCGAGATCTTACAATTAATAATAAAAAAAATGTCGAGAACTTTGTTTGCTAAATCTATAAGGTGTAAATGTCGAGATATTAAGTTGAGAAAAGAACAAATGTCGAGACTTTCATTCTGTGATAAATGTCGAAACCTATAGAATGTCGATATCTATCACCTCTTGACATCTAATAAATGTCGAAATCTAAATCGAAACCTTTATAAAATATCGGGACATAACATAACATACCGAGATCTTACTAATACTGAAATCTATGTCGACATCTTCCTAAATACACCTAGAGATCTACCTAAAAGCCGTGATTTCCCAGAAAACCCTAAGACACCCATTTCTGTTCTAAGACCGAAAACCCTAGACATTAAAATAAATCTGCTATTCTAATCATCTTAAATGATCACGCTACTTCCGGAAAATGACACATCATAACAAATCCTAAATTATATCACCTAAATATTCATAAGCTCAAACCGAATCAAAAACCTAGGGTTAAAAATAAGTTTCGAAACCTTTTATGATAAAAAAAACACGTAACTTGAGGGAAATGTAGAATCATATATTCAGTACTATAATTTACGAAACAAGTGTAAGGTATTTACCTTCTCCACTTCGAATTCCTTGAATTAATTGATCTTATTAAGCCTAGCGAGAATTTCTTTTGTTTGCTTAACTCTTACTCTCTTTGTTCCTTAGTTTCAACGTTTGGATGTGTATGCATATTAGATAAAGATGAAAATCTCGAATTCAAGGAATGATTAGACAAGTTGCTTAGATGACGTTTCTGTCTCCATGTTTAAGAAATGTTTCTTACTTATCTCTAAGTAATTTGGGCCAATAACGTCTTATTGGGCCTTATTATTAATTATTCTATTCTTATTAATTTGATTGGCCTAATTTCTTTGGGTATGATATTATTTTGGGCCATGTTTCCTACTTAAACAAACTCTCAATTGGGCCCATTCATATACCGAATTCATTAATTTGAAGACTTACAATATTAATTACACCCTAAATCCCGTATCAAAATTTACGGGTATTACAACAGGCTAGACAATAATCATAAATGTCTACTAAGGAACTTAGACGAGAAGGGTCTGATTAAAAGTAGACTTGAATCGGCAACTAAGAAAATCACTAGTCTCGAAGAGGAATTAGCTAAGGCAAATTCTAAGATTAGTGAACTAGGAAAGAGTCTAGATACCTGTCAAGCCGAAAAGAGCACCGCTCAAAATAACTATGATGCCTTAGACAATGAACGTAAGAAGCTATGTTCAAAATTAAAAAAATTTAGAAGATCTTATAGTAACAAAGGAACAAACTGAGCAGACTATCTTTCTAAATCAGCCCAAGGTTTTAGATATTTATGACTATAAGTATGGCTTAGGTTTTGAAAATCCACGTCACTTGAAGAAAGTTAAATGCAAACAGCTCTATGATGTCAAGTATATGGGCTTAGGACTAACAAAATTGATGAACTTCATATGCGCAAAAGAAACAGATATCGAAGAGATAGCCAAGAGAAAAGCAAAAACTAGGGTTGAAATTCCCTTTTCTTACACTGAACTGAATCAACGCTACAAAACTAGGGAGCCTCCCAAGGGTTGGAGCCTTGATACAGTCGATTTTCTTGAAGATCCTTTTACAAATAAGGAAGCTCAAACTCATCATTCTGAAAATTCTCTCTACATACCCCCTATTGTTAGGGAAATAGAGGGGTTAAGGGTTTCAATAGGAAAAGAAAGAGAGGATTTTGAAGCTGAAAAGAAAAGATTCCTAAATGAGATGGAAAATCTCAAAGCTTCCTCCATCTCAGGAACTTCTTCTCACGCAATTCCCTCAAAGGATAAAATCATTTTGAACAGCGTGAAGAAAAAAAACTGCCTTCTAAAGATCAAAAACCAAAAATTAAAAAAAATAAAAAATAGGACCTTACTACGTCTATAGGAAGCGTAGTACCTGACCTAGAGGAGTCGAAGGCAAGAGTACCTAATCAACCATCTTTCGGAGCAGTACATATTAGCGACCTCCACTCCATCTTAGTCGCCCGCCTACTATAGCTGACTACTCGAACGTCGGAAGAAGATAACCTCTTTCGCCGTCTCATCGACCGTCCTGACCCGACCGACACCTGTCAAAGCCAAGGCTCTCGCTCCAAATGCCGACATGACGATCCAGATGATCAAGGACGTCATGAGAGGGAGAGAGGCTTCGAATTCAAACACCAAGTCAAGGACGAAGCTCGGGCGCGACGCAGACAAGCGCTGAAGCCGCTTAAACCACACAACCCACTACACAAACAACCACCACAACGCACCGCACCACTCTAACCCAAACCGAAATCGACCCACCATCCTTCACCCTAAGGACGCCTCTGCCTACACCGACCCTAACAAGCTCCTTGCTTCCAGAAGAAGAAGCAAGTATCGCTATGCCCGTGGCCCTAGCAGCTACTCAAGCGACTCCCTCAATCGCTCCAGACCATCCGGGTACTTCTGGACATGGCGTCAATCCGCACGAATTCATAGATAAGTACATCTTTGAAGGACAGTGGATGACCCACAGCACGCCCGATGAAGCTCAAAGACAACGCATTGGGGACGTTCCACAGTTCCTCTAAGCAGCTTCAGTTGACTTAGTCTTAATTGAAGACGAAGAACTTCGGAAAGGTGAAGACCATGAACATGTTCCTGCAAGGCTTCCAGAATTAATCGCGCAACGAGCGGCCTCGCCTACAAGACAAATGCCTGGAACCATTCGCATTGATATGCAGTGGGAAAACATAAGGATCGAGATTCAAAGGCTACTAAAACTTTACTCTATTTAGGTTTTTCACCTCACTTTAATACTATATAGATATATATACTAAGTTACTGTAGCCGCACGTTGTGCGGCTGTGTCAAATAACAACCCAGATAATTTTAAACTCTGAATGTTCTCAAAATAGATGTACAAGGTTGCAAAATATATGTACACATATTGGTATTCTTGTGCATTCCAAAAGAAGCAGTAATCTTTATACACCAAAAGCATCATATAAGTTGATTTATACACCAAAAGCGACAGTTAAAATGGCAAAAGAAGCCGCAAATGATTTATACACCAAAAGGTACAGCTAGGTTGATATATACACCAAAAGCAACTGTTGAAATTCTAACTTCGTTAAGAAACTTGGTGAAGTTTAGTCTTGCTTTGTGTATTTGCTTTTTGCACTTACGGTGGCTGGCGAATATTCAAGCTTTCTCTTTTAACCGACAGAGAGTGGGTGTTCTTTGCTCGATGTACTTGTGTAGTCGCTTGATTCAGCAGTTGACGATGTTGTCGGTTCATGTATCCGTGCGATTACTGTGTAGCGGACGACAACGTGGTCTTTTTGATTTAGGCTATATGTACGAAGGTGGTAAAGCGATTGATCGTCCTTGAGGCTTTCGTTTGCAGGCGTGACGTTAAAGTGTCCTTCCTATGAAAAGCAAGTGTGGAAACAAGTTATGAGAAATCCAGATTTAGTAAGATTTCAATGTTGCGACATACAGTTTTTTCGATTTCGATTATGTCTTCCGCTGATTTCCCAAGTAAGCGTTTGGCTTCTTTGTGTTCGATAGTAGCGTTTATTTTCCTCTGCCGTCAGATAACTCAATCTCAAAGCGTAACCTGTTTGTCAAAAGTTTTACTCGTAGGAAGCTTGTCAGTAAACATGTAACGATCGTGTAGGCATGAGGATTTTTATTGCTAAACGTTAAATGGAAGTTAATAGTGCCATTATATGGAGGCAACTTACGTGGCTGTCGGACTTGCGAAACTCTGACTGCAATGGAGGCACGTAAATTATGTTTCGTATATTGCTCCGGAAGGTCTTTTACAGTTCGGACACTGTGGCAGCCCCGTCTTCCACCACTACTTTTGTAATACCCGTAGAAATTTAATACGGTATTCGGTGTAGTTAGCAGAATTTACACAATTTAGAAATATTGATAAAGAAAATATTAGTTTTCATGGCCTTTATATTTATTGCAAGAAAGTTTTCGTGATCTATAGAATTACACACATATATCTATAATAATAATATATTGAAGTTTTGGTGGGAGTCTAAGTTCTTGGATTTATATGCTTGGATTAGATATGATTCATATATGTATATATATATAATATTATTAACTCATCAGAATCATGACTTGGGATATATCTTGGAAATTATTATTAGGTAAGACTAATAAAACATTTTGTTAATTGTAAGTAACATGCAAAAGCATATATATATATATATATATATATATATATAAGTATGATTTCATGTGTGAGAGGAATTTCATGTAGAAGACTATTAAAACTAAGAAAGAGGGAGGTGGTTTTCGTACTAGAATATATACTTTAGCATGAATATTTTATTTTCAATCATAGGTATGGGATAAAGGAGTAAGTAGTGATTAATAAAATATTAGGTGAAAGGGATGATTTTTATTACTTTGTGTCATTAGTGAATTGGCAAAATCATGTTCCATTCAACTTTATTTTACGTATTATATATGATAACTTGACAACTACTATTCAAGTTGTGATGATGGCCCAAGTATTATTATATTGTTTAGAAAAAATATGGGATAAAGATAAGATGACAACTAATTTTGGTGTAAGTGACGAATTCCATTCTTAATCAAATAAGAAAAAAAAAGACATGTCGACCTATTCTACTTGGCATTTTATGATTAATATTTTTAGTAAACACCTTAAGCACTTAACTTCAAGGGTAGGATACGTATGCCACTTGTAATATTATCACATCTTTAAAGACTTTAATACATATCATTTAGTTAACAAAATCCTAAAAACTAGAGAGAGAACGTGGAGTTGAAGGTGTTGTAAGTGAAAATAAGAGAACTTCAACGTTGGAAGCTTTGCGATTTGGGAGGTAACTTTCGTACTGACGTATGTGGAAACAATCTCTCATATTTGACCTACTTAACTTGTTTTCTTTTAGTTATTTTAAGTGATTAAGTGACTACTATAGAAGTTGTTTGAAAATCTTTATGTTTTAGGGTTTTCGAAATGGAACTCATATTCATGAGCTAACGATTTTCAAAATATATATGATGTTCTTAAGGTTTTGATGTTTTAGGGTTTACTAATTTCCGAGTTTAGGAATTATTTTGATTAGGAATTTCAAACGTTTTTTTATACGATGTTAATGTGCTTAAATGACAAGTGATTATGTGTTATTTTCGTAAGGTGTTTAGAAGTGTTTATGAAATTTATTTTAGATGTTTTAATATTTGTTAAGCTTGGAAATTTTCAGCAAACGTCTTTAGCATTAAGGAGCTCTTGGGGTTTTGAAATTAAAATATGTATTACTTTGGTTGTTGAATATAGGGGTTTCGTGACTTCATTATCTAAGAATTATTTTTGGTGTTATTAATAATTAGTGTGGTTCATATGTTTCGGCATCTTGTTATTTGGTTTTGCAAGCTTTTGTCATATGATTAATATTAGACATTAAAATATTCGATAATGGCATGATTAGATCAGTGTGAGGAGTTTTGGTATGTGAATACTATGAGA
Source organism: Craterostigma plantagineum (assembly GCA_027422505.1). Taxonomy (NCBI): domain Eukaryota; kingdom Viridiplantae; phylum Streptophyta; class Magnoliopsida; order Lamiales; family Linderniaceae; genus Craterostigma; species Craterostigma plantagineum. Next base: position 179,389 of record JAPQWV010000669.1, on the reverse strand, counting down.
AAGAGTTCGATATTTATATGGTTAGATTAAGTGTGAATGTGTTGTCCAAACACTTACTTGGAATATTTGCTGGTAGGTTTCATAATTGGATGTGTTTAGTATTTCATCTGTGTTAGTATCTCATGAGTTTTCGATATGAGCAACGTGAATTGATCTTGAAAAGTTTTCGGTATGAATGTGTTTTAGGCACTTGAAAGAATTTAGAAACATGTATGACCTTCGAAATGCAATCATTCCATGTTTGTGGTCTAAAAACTCATGCATGTACTGATATTTATGATTATCTTGTATACAGACGTCTAAAACAGTAGGGATCTGTCAAGTGTGAAATTAAGGACGACAGGTAGGTGAAACTCACCTACGGCACGTAAACGTTATGTGATTAATTACGTGATATCTATGTGAATCGGTGAATTATGTGATTTGATGAATTACGTGATTTATCTATTTTAAATATTTTGCACGTTATATATATCTGATTATTTTCACTGCACTTGCATATCATGAGCACGACATGTTGATGTGAGGGTTTATGGGTAGGAAAGAGCGGAAACTCGGGTGGTGTGCTAACTCTAACGTGACCTGAGTTGGCCGCCCGAGCGTATGAGGTGTCGAGTGATTGGATGTGTTACGACATTATAGGACATTTCGAGTATAGGGCGACTCTAACGAGACCTGAGTAGCTTACCCGCTCTAACGAGACCTGAGCGGGATATGCGACTCTAACGAGACCTGAGTAGCCACCCACTCTAACGAGACCTGAATAGGATATTCCATTCTAACGTGACCTGAGTGGGAACCTATTCTAACGAGACCTGAGTGGGATATTAGAAATGTACTTTGTGTCGAGTAGTGTGGGGTGTTGAGACCTGTTAGTGTTGAGATGAGTAGAGACGAGTTGAGCGTGCATTTGTGAGGTGTTTGGGAAGGAGGTTGAGAGCACGTTGCATACATGCATGTTTCATCTACTGGGCAAGGAGCTCAGCTTACGTGTTGTACGTACCGAGCCCGATGCTGATGCGCGTCGTGGCTGAGGCGGGCTGATGGCGGTGACTCCACGGACTTTTGAGGGCAGGGCGGTACATGGATGCGACCTGTGGAGTGATGTTAGGATTTTTAATATTTTGATATTTTAGTGATATGGCTTGTATAAATATACGGCTATGTAGACGATGTTTAATTTAATATATTTTATTTAGAAAAATAAATTTTAGACGGGTCTTCCGCGACTTATGTTGCGAAAATCCGCCATAGTTATTGTTAGAAAATGAGGGTCGTTACAACTTTCTTAACTAGTTTATGTAACTAGTGTCGTAGAAAAGAAATGTACGATACGAAATTTCGTATAAAATTTTTCCTTTCATAAAAGGAATCCTAACTGTTCCTACAAAATCATCATGGGTCCTATTTACATAGGAAAGCCCGCATGCGGGTCAAAATAAATCTATCTACTGGGCCTCCACGAGGTCGCGTCCATGCATACACTTCCACCTCAAAAGCTCTCGGAAGCTTCAAAAGTTGGCCTCGCCGTGAAAATGATAACGTACCGTGATCGCGGGGTCCTACAACACATAAAAACGTGGAATGAGCTCATAAAGCTCAGTAAGTGAAAACCATGCATGCAATGCACATGACCTAAATAGCGAAGGCACTCGCGCCAATGCTATCTACTTCTCACATCCTTCTTGACCTTTCATACCATATTTGGGCCCCTTCGGCTTTCAATCTTACTATGCACCATGTAGAGCTCAAACCCCTAAGGGTATAAATAAGTGGCAGTACACACACCTGGAGGCTAAACCCGAGTACTCCATCTGTGCTTAACCCTATGGTGCCTTTCAATCCCAATGTGGTCCACACCGAGAGGCTAATAGTGCCTTCCAATCCCAATGCAGTCCCATTGAGAGGCTAACCCGGGCACACAGATTTCGTTTAACCGTAAGGCGCCTTTCCATCCCAATGCGGTCTGACACGCGGGCGCTTCTCACTGGTAGCTTACTACGAGTTCGCCAACACTCGAGGTTCCCTCGGTGCCGCTTATTCCCTCGAGTCGCATCCTCCAGATTGCATCTCCCGCTACGGGGTATCCACCTGCCTCTCGTGAATCAGGCAATTAATATTTGGCCTCGTGAATCGCCCTGGTGTATTTCCCCTACCTCTCGTGAATCAGGTAATATTTGGCCTCGTGAATCGCCGTGGTAGCATAGAAGAGCCGTGACTCATCATTGAGTCGACACAAATGCCTATATCAGCAAATATACATCGCTCTCACGCGATCTTATACTCATGCACGCTCTCTTTCCCTGACTCTTATACTAGTCGTGCGTGCACGTGCTCATGCCATGACTCATGCAAACATGCGTGCAATGTTATCACATATGATAATTCACGTCACATAAAAATCACGTAAATTTACGTCGCATATGAATATGTCTGTCATGCCATCATATAATATACATTAATTACATAAGAAATCACACATTCATGGAAGTCACATAAACTCATAACATCACGTAACACATAATTTCATGCACATAAAAATTATGTGTTGTAGTTGCGATTTCCACTTACCTGGTATCCTTAGCTTATCGTAAGGTAAATTGTTAATCTTCAAACACTAAGTATAGAAGTATATAAAATTAGGGTATGTTAGTCTAGTTACAATTTCACGAAATTGGCTTAATTTGAAAACCCTAGTTTCAACTTCTATAAATTTTGAAATCCTAAAGTTTCGGGCTTTGTCTTAAATTGAAAAATATCATTTCGAAATTCGTAAGAATTTCGAGACCTATTTTCCACCTATTTCAGAATTTAATTAAGCATGGTTGTCGACATGAATCTCGAGTTGTATAGTAACTTAACTCTTGACATGGACCTCGACATGAACTCGGTGAATCTCGAGTTTAATTAGTGAAATGAAATTCTACTCAATCATAAATCTCGAGTTGATCTCGAGATCTTGCACAAAATTTCGATGTTAATATTAATGTAGATTTCGACATGAGTCTTGGGTCCGAGATTAAACAATACATTATTTCGAAGCAAACTTGATATGGATCTCGTTATAAATTAAAATGGATCTCGAGCCGTATAGTAAATTATATCTCGACATTATATACAAGGGTTTCGAAGTTGATTCTAACTTGGATCTCGAGATGCATTGTAGTAATGAATCTCGATATGAACTTTGATCTCGACATGGACTTTGACATGGATTTCGGTATACGTTTGTCGAGATCATATATAGAGATTTCAATATCAACGTTGACAATAGATCTTGATATTATTCGTGTAACATCAACATGGTTTCGAGATTTTAACAAGATTTCGACATATTGTGTGCAAAGATTTCGAGACTTGCACCATACATGATTTCGAAGTAAAATTAAATTTCGATATAGATCTCGAGTGCATCTCGAGATCATATACAAACTTCCAAAATTGATTTCATGATGAATTTCGAGCTTCACTTCGAAATTCCATCTCGAGTTTGAACTCGACATTCTTAAACCTTCATGTACATTTCGAAATCATTCCTACAGAACTTATATGGTTTCGAGATTCATAACCTAGAAAAATCCTATCATCACTCGAAACTTTCGATCAAAATTCCCTACTTTCCAAGAACAGTTTGGACATAAGAAAACTTCCTATATTCTAACTAAGTTTCCAACTTAACATAGCCTAACCAGAAATTCTAAAGGTTCTAAAAAACCCTCGTTAGCTAAACTAATATAAACAAACCCTAATCAGTTCCGGATTTTTGTATCCAATAATTTCTTACACACTTTAAATCTTAGATAACTCCTAATATTTCATCTCATATATTCGTATTCTATCCTATTAATAACTATGAAAATAATCAAATACTTAAAGTAAAGGGATTTATACCTCTCAAGTATTACTACGTTTGAATCTGCTTATGTTGTTCGATCCTTGTTGGAATGTCACCCTACTACTGTTCCACGATTTTACCTCTTCTTCTCTTCAGGTTTTGATAAGGTTTTTGCTTATAAGTTATAACATGCTAGTTTTCTTCTTATCTCTAACTTACCTTTGCGTGTGTAAATGACATCGACATTATTCAATCGTTATCTTAACTTAGGATAAAGGTATTATATTATTACTAGTGCAACCCCGTGCGTTGCACGGGTCTATTTCTTGGATTGAGTTATTTTACTGATGCAGAATATTGTATATAAAAAATTATGCGATTTTTGAACCTGAGATTTTGCACTGTCGATGTTTGCACTACCGAGGGGTTGTATGACTGCAGCTTTTCAATGTATGACTGCTCACAGAAACGACTTAAGGGATTCTTCAATTTAAATGGTTTAAATTGTCAGATTATGCTAAACAGTTTAAATTGTTTACGAAAAGTTGTTGACATGCATCACAAGAGTTTTCTCCACCGGGACGTTATTTGAAATCAAACGGTGTCTCTCCAACGTGCATGTTTTCCTAATGGATCCTCCATCGGTTGATTGGAAATATTAGAGTGCTTTCTTTTTGCCAGCAGTTTCGTCTCCTTAGATGAAGGGATGTTAGTTGTGGATGGTATGTGAAAAGATATGTGATTAAAAAACAGAATTACTATTAAATGCAGCAATAATAACTTATTTAACATCGAAGTAGCTAAGACCAAATATTAAAAAACACTGCTACGGTGAGGAACTATCCGAATTCCTGGATCAGTTCTGGTGAAACATCGTACACGTCATCTTCAGCAAACATGAATGAAAATGCTAATCGCAGCACGTATACTCCACATTCACCGCTGATTCATACACGAAAAGAGACAAACAATTTACGTAAGAAATCGTGATTCTGCAAATTAATAGTGCCAGGGTTTTGCATTACCTTATAGTCTGATGGGGGAAGTTAGGATCTTTATAAACAGTGAAGTCCATGATTGAGTCAGTTGCGCAAATCTCGAAGAATATATGGGATAATAAGTTGTGTTTTTTGAAATGCCTCTTCAAAGAATCTCATATCCCTATCAACCGAAGGTTCAGAGTCATGTACTATTATTAACTGTTTTTTATAATCAATAATGCACTGTATCCAGTGACATTGATTTATGTTGACTGGGATAACTATAAGATCTGTTTTCTCCCAAGGAAGAGACGGCCAATCCTCAACAATTCCTTGTACATATGGTCGAATGACAGATAGGTCCATACGTCCATCGCTCTTATACTCTGCTGCAACTATTTGGTCGAACGCTGTAGGCATAAAAGAAACCCTTGACTTTGGGAAACTTGCATGTGATTGCTTCTCGATAAATCCTGTTAAGCATTCATCTATGTGTCGTTGGAGATACATAATAAGAATATGTGCAAAAAAAAAAATTAACGGGAAAGATGATTAACTATTGTACCTCATCATGTAGCCAACTTTCCTTCGTCATAAGGTTTTTGAAGAATTTTTGCCGCGTTCATCTGGGAATAGCGTACCAACAAAATCTCTATCGTTCATTGATTCTATTGTCTCCGATACACACGGAAAGTATTTAACATCTTGTTGCATCGCAAGAGTTTTCTCGACCGGGACGTTTTTTGAAATCAAATGGTGTCCCTCCAACGTGCCTGTATTTTTGGTCTTAGATCGTTTTTCCAATGGATCCTCTCTTGGCTGACTGAAAATATTAGAGTGCTTTCTTTTTGCCAGCAGTCGTCTCCTTAGTTGAAAGGATTTAGTTGTGAATGTTCCCTTCCATTCTCCGTCAGGTGTAGGGCTTCTCTTTCATGTAAGAAAATCGGACGTGGAATTATAAGTAGTAATAATGTGTTCAATTTTGCTAAATAATGTTTCACGGCGCCTTGGCCCATTTCCTTTCATCACAGTTCTCCATTGACTCGAATGACAGATAGATCCATACGTCCATCGCTCGTATACTCTGCTCAACTATTTGGTTGATCGCTCTAGGCATAAAAGAAACCCTTGACTTTGGAAAACTTGCATGTGATTGCTTCTCAACAAATCCTCTTAAGCATTCGTCTATGTGCTGTGGAGAATAAGAATAGAATACATAATAAGAATATGTGGAAAAAAAATTAACGGGAAAGATGATTAAGTATTGTACGTCATCATGTAGCCAACTTCCCTTCGTCATAAGGTTTTTGAATAATTCTTCGCCGCGTTCTTCTGGGAATAGTGTACCGACAATCTCTTCGTTCATCGTTCCTATTGTCGCCGATACACGCGGAAAGAATTTTAACATCTTGTTGACACGCATCGCAAGAGTTTCCTCTATCGGGACATTTTTTGAAATGAAACGGTGTCCGTCTAACGTGCCTGTATTTTTGTCTTTGATCGTTTTTCTAATGGATCCTCGCTTGGCAGACTGGAAATATTAGAGTGCTTTCTTTTTTCCAGCAATTTCGTCTCCTTAGTGAAGGGATGTTTGTTGTGAATGTTCCCTTCCGTTCTCCGTCACGTGTAGGGCTTCTCTTTCCTGTAAGAAAACCGGACGTGGAATTATAAGTAGTAACAATGTGTTCAATTTTGCTAAATAATGTTTCACATACCAAGTGTTTGTTCTATACGCGACAGCCTCAAATCGATTTCTCAGTAATTTTCGTTAATCTTCACTGTCAGATTATCGACCTTTCAGTAACATATTCGACATAGCCATCTATTTTACGTTCTATACGATCAACAAATTCTCTAGCTTTTTGATGAAATTCGCAACAACGGTGTCTAAATAATCACCATTGTAGACTGTTACGTCTATGTTTATTATATCACCATCGTGCAGAAGAGAAAAATGATGTAAAAAAAAAAAAGGAAAACATAAATTAAATTAGCAGTAGGCGAAAGCTACACAACATACGACCTGCAATTGTCGTGAATCAGGTATTCCATGGCACATGCATTCATTAACTGATGTGCAGACACTTAGGAAAACCATCGTACCCTGACGGCGAAGGATACGCCCCAGCGTCGATGATCATTTGATGCACCGCTTTATCAATCTTATTCGTAGTCACTGACGGCTGTGAAGATTTTCAGAAATGTAAGAAGAAATATACGCCAATAATGGTGCAACATTTCTAACAAAACCAAGGCCGCCGCCGCAGTAAGAGAAAAGCAGCTGTCGTCGACACCTCGTATGAATCTCGTGTCCCATTGCACCTCGTATGCTGCCAGCCGTCGCAAACGTCGGACGACACCATCGTCTCGTCGTCGTCATCCTTGGTACCGCACCTACACCTCACAGTCTAAGAATCCCAACCCCCTTCGTACCTCAATCAGCCGCCGCCGCCGTCGAAGATCTCGATGGCCCTGAAGGTCACCTCAACCCCCGACTCGACGTTGCCGAACAAAACCTCACCGTCGTCGACCCATTCCAAGCCCACCAACTCAGTCACTTCTAGGCATTTCATCGAGCAGTAGGTGTCCCTCATCGCAGTCTGAATCGCAAGCTTCAGATCACCCACCGTCGCATAGACCGGAACGGCGACGTATTCCCTGGTCTTATTAGCGTACTTCCACGGAAGCTCGCCGTCCGAATCGGCCTCAATCGAGCTCCTCGCCAGCGCCAGACGAACCTCCGCGACTGATCATACTCATCCCTGAACATCCACTCCTTGGCGAACACCTTAGAGTTGAGCGCCGTCTGATCCGCCAACCTTAGCCCTTCGCCGCCTCCGCCGCCTCCCAGGAGCAGATTCTCGTACAGGTATGCCATATCCTCGTATATATCTGAACCCATCAGATTCTGATCTCAACCATGCTCTCCTCACCGTGGCGGCAACCCTGGTTAGCATCCACCGCAGCCCTGCGGCGGACCTCCATCCTTGCATTAGGTCCGCATCCATTTTATCATAGAAAAATTAGAGCAAAAAACACAGATGGAGGTGAGAAACAAAAAGGGGTGGGTTGTGGGAGAGCTCGTACCGTGAACCGAAAGGCCAAAACTGTTCAGCTTCTTAATTGAATAATTTTTTAGACTGTTCAGTTGCAGATTAAATGAGTACAATGAATCGGATAAATACAACCTATATTTGAATTTTGGGTTGTTCCGGCCAAAAAACCATCCATGTAAATCTCACTACCCTTAGACCCAAAATAGTAATTATACTTTTGAGCATTGACGTGTCACACAGCGATTGGCTATAGGGGGTCAATAAGAAGTCAAAGATATTACTTTTAATAAGTATATGATTATTTTCATTCCCTCCGAATTAGTTTACGAATTCTATGGAAATACTATATCCTAGCTTCACATATTATTTTATAAGTTTCCCCCGATCCTAAGTATTTAACATTTACTTGGGATTAAGAGATTTTAGCCCACTTGTGATAATAGTCCAACCTCCTTACTTTTACTAGGTTAAAATTGCATATTTCTAATTCCTTAATTTATATCCAAACTTTAAATTATTTTTTTACCAAAATTATCGATCTCCCGTAAAATTATTTCTAACTTACATTTCCTACCCGATTAGTAGCACGTAGGCACATATATATGGTATCACACGTAGCATGAAATCATGTAGACACATAAGTCACTTCAAAACATAAAAGCATGAAAGCACCGTATCATAAAAAAATACTAATTAATTCAACGAAATTTCTAATTTACTGCTAATTAAGTCGTAAATCCCGTAATTATATTTTACGGGTATTACATCTTCTCCCCCTTAAAAGAATTTCGCCCCCGAAATTCCGTCGGTTGGAACAATCCAGGGTAACGATTGGCTGGAAGTTGAACTGGCTTGGTTGGGTGATAGAAATTCACCCTAGGAGGTTATCAAGGAATCTCAGATAATTTTCGAGAATAGAAAGGAATAGGATCCTAATGAAGTCGATATGAAGATCATTCAAGTTAGTCGAACCTGCTTTGTCTTAAAGAGCTAACGAGAATAATTATAATTCTAACTCAGGTAGATGTCAAAAATTGTTAACGTCCATCACACTTCCGCCGCGCCACTCTGATACTTGAACGAACATGTTTTCTCAGAATGATCAAAAGATTGGGGCATTAGGATTATACCCCGAATATTATTGGATCTTAGGTTTCAGGAATTCAGGTACAAATTCCTATTTCGAACACCTATCTACTACGATCACGATTCAGGTTGACACTCAATTTGGTATCAACCAAGTCGGCTGAAAATAATCCTGAGTCTTACCATGTAAGTGGCAGATACAAAAGAAAATGTGGCTCATAAGTCCATTAGAATGCATGTTTGAGGTTTAATCGATTAGAAGGGTACCTTCCATCTCGGATGGGTTGTTTTCAGCTTCTTCCGCCGTAAGCATATATACCCGAGGGGGTACCTTTTGTGGTCTAGTCCGATTTGTTGCCTGATCTCCCGATGTGTTCTCCGGGAAGGCTACAGAATAGTGGCATGTCTTGCCACATTTATAGCAAGTAGCATTTTCTGAGAGCAGACGCCCAGATGACGTCGGGCACATTTTGGGAATATGGGTACGTTTGGTTGGGATCTTCCTTGATTCGGGTTGGTTTGTTGAAGTGGTTCAGGGCGGTTTTGAAAATTGGGTTTCACATTTTTGGGAACAAACGGTTTCTTCAGGTTATTTCCATTCCCTTTGGGTCCTTGTTCGAATTTTCTCTTAACTTCTTGGGCTCGCACAATTCTGATTTCGGCTTGTTCAGCCATCAAGGCTCGTTCCGCCATTTGGGCATAAGTAACCCCTTTGAATCCAGCCATGCCAACATCACGGTAAAGTTCTGGCTTCAAGCCCTCCATAAATCACTCAAATTTCAGCGAGTTAGTGCTCACCATGTGAGTAGCGAATCGGGAAAGCTCTTCGAATTTTCTAATATACTCCGCCACCGCCATTGCTCCTTGGCGGATATTGATGAACTTGTTCATCCTCTGGGCACGGACGGGAGCGGTGAAATACTTATTTCAAAAAAGTTCTTTAAAATGCTCCCAGGTCATTGTCAATGGATCTTCAAGAGTCAGGATTGTGTCCCACCAGTGAACTGTGCTTCCTCTTAATAGGTATAGCTAGCGCACAAGACCTTTTCTGTTTCAGGGGTACAGCTATGTTGGAACATAGTTTCTAGGGTTCGGAGCAAATCCTCAGCCGAGGTTGGGTCTACAGCATCTTCAAAGGTTGGGGGTTAAGTTTGCGAAATCTTTCCCCGACTCGATTCTGTCGGCCTGAGGGGGTCCGTTGCTGATTGCCCGCCAACGTTTTGTTGCTGGATCAGTTGCTGAATTTCGGCAGATTGTTGGCGGACTAGTTCCACGAGTTTAAGAATAGTCGCATCCCAACTATCAGTAGGGGTTGCGGATTCCTTACCTTTATCCGCACCCCCACTATTCTCATTTCTTGTTCTACCCATCGCTCTTTTATCCTAAAGTTTTTAAGACATATAAATCATATAATACCAGAAATTCATAGAAACACAAAACTTACGAGCAAGGCCGCCTCCGTGCTTTTGAGTGTGTGTACATGGACAGTCTGCAGAACCTATAACCTAAGCTCTGATACCACATGTGGCAGCCCCGTCTTCCACCACTACTTTCTTAACTAGCTTATGTAACTTGTGTCGTAGAAAAGAAATGGACGATACAAAATTTCGTATAAAATTTTTCCGTTCATAAAAAGGAATCGTAACTGTTCCTACAAAATCATCATGGATCCTATCTACATAGGAAAGCGCGCATGCGGGTCAAAATAAATCTATCTACTGGGCCTCCACGAGGTCGCGTCCATGCACACACTTCCACCTCAAAAGCCCTCGTAATCTTCAAAAGTTGGCCTCGCCGTGAAGATCACGTACCGTGATCGCGGAGTCCTACAACACATAAAAACGTGGAATGAGCTTATAAAGCTCAGTAAGTGAAAACCATGCATGCAATGCACGTGACCTAAATAGCGAAGGCACTCGCGCCAATGCTATCTACTTCTCACATCCTCCTTGACCTTTCATACCATATTTGGGCCCCTTCGGCTTTCAATCTTACTATGCACCATATAGAGCTCAAACCCCTAAGGGTATAAATAAGTGGCAGTATACACACCGGGGCTAAGCCCGAGTACTCATCTGTGCTTAACCCTATGGCGCCTTTCAATCCCAATGTGGTCCACACCGAGAGGCTAATAGTGCCTTTCAATCCCAATGCAGTTCCATTGAGAGGCTAACCCGGGCACACAGATTTCGTTTAACCCTAAGGCGTCTTTCCATCCCAATACGGTCTGACACGCGGGCGCTTCACTGGTAGCTTACTACGAGGTCGCCAACACTCGAGGTTCCCTCGGTGCCGCTTATTCCCTCGAGTCGCATCCTCCAGATTGCATCTCCCGCTACGGGGTATCCACCTGCCTCTCGTGAATCAGGCAATTAATATTTGGACTCGTGAATCGCCCTGGTGTATTTCCCCTACCTCTCGTGAATCAGGTAATATTTGGCCTCGTGAATCGCCGTGGTAGCAAAGAGCCGTGACTCATCATTGAGTCGACACAAATGCCTATATCAGCAAATATACATCGCTCTCACGCGATCTTATACTCATGCACGCTCTCTTTCCCTGACTCTTAAAGTAGTCGTGCATGCACGTGCTCATGCCATGAGTCATGCAAACATGCGTGCAATGTTATCACATAGGATAATTCGCGTCACATAAAAATCACGTAAATTTACGTCGCATATGAATATGTGTGTCATGCCATCATATAATATACATTAATTACATAAGAAATCACACAATTCATGGAAGTCACATAAAATCATAACATCACATAACACATAATTTCATGCACATAAAAATTATGTGTTGTAGTTGCGATTTCCACTTACCTGGTATCCTTAGCTTATCGTACGGTAAATTGTTAATCTTCAAACCCTAAGTATAGAAGTATATTAAATTAGGGTTTGTTAGTCTAGTTGCAATTTCACGAAATTGGCTTAATTTGAAAACCCTAGTTTCAACTTCTACAAATTTCGAAATCCTAAAATTTCAGGCTTTGTCTTATATTGAAAAATATCATTTCGAATTTCGTATGAATTTCGAGACCTATTTTCCACCTATATCAAATTTAATTAAGCATGGTTCTCGACATGAGTCTCGAGTTGTATAGTAACTTAACTCTTGACATGGACCTCAACATGAACTCGGTGAATCTCGAGTTTAATTAGTGAAACGAAATTCTACAATGTAGATTTCGACATGAGTCTTGGGTCCGAGATTAAACAATACATTATTTCGAAGCAAACTTGATATGGATCTTGATATAAATTAAAACGGATCTCGAGCCGTATAGTAAATTATATCTCGACATTATATACAAGGGTTTCGAAGTTGATTCTAACTTGGATCTCGAGATGCATTGTAGAATGAATCTCGATATGAACTTTGATCTCGACATGGACTTTGACATGGATTTTGATATGCGTTTGTCGAGATCATATATAGGGATTTCGATATCAACGTTGACAATAGATCTTGACATTATTCGTATAACATCAACATGGTTTCGAGATTTTAACAAGATTTCGACATAATGTGTGCAAAGATTTCGACACTTGCACCCTACATGATTTCGAAGTAAAATTAAATTTCGATATAGATCTCGAGTTCATCTAGAGATCATATACAAACTTTCAAAATTGATTTCATGATGGATTTCGAGCTTCACATCGAAATTCCATCTCGAGTTTGAACTCGGCATTCTTAAACCTTATGTACATTTCGAAATCATTCCTACAGAACTTATATGGTTTCAAGATTCATAACCTAGAAAAATCCTATCATCACTCGAAACTTCCGATCAAAATTCCCCACTTTTCCAAGAACAGTTTGGACATAAGAAAACTTCCTATATTCTAACTAAGTTTCGTACTTAACATAACCTAACCAGAAATTCTAAAGGTTCTAAAAAACCCTCGTTAGCTAACTAATATAAACAAACCCTAATAAGTTCCAGATTTTTGTATCCAATAATTTCTTACACACTTTAAATCTTAGATAACTCCTAATATTTCATCTCATTATTTGTATTCTATCCTATTAATAATTAAAAAAATAATCAAATACTTAAAGTAAAGGGATTTATACCTCTCAAGTATTACTACGTTTGAATCTCCTTACTTGGGCTTAAGAGATTTTAGCCCACTTGTGATAATAGTCCAACCTCCTAACTTTTACTAGGTTAAAATTGCATATTTCTAATTCCTTAATTTATATCCAAACTTTAGATTTTTTTTTTACCAAAATTATCGATCTCACGTAAAATTATTTCTAACTTAAATTTCCTACCCGATTAGTAGCACGTAGGCACATACATATGGTATCACACGTAGCATGAAATCATGTAGACACATAAGTCACTTGAAAACATAGAAGCATGAAAGCATCGTATCATCGAAAATACTAATTAGTTCAACGAAATTTCTAATTTACTGCTAATTAAGTCGTAAATCCCGTAATTATATTTTACGGGTATTACAGACACATCATGGAGTATAAGCTTTCTTCAGGTTTGGCGATTTTTGCCTGAGCCCTCACCCAAAATAGTTTGACCTGAGCAAGTAGACGAGAAACAGCAAACGTATGTAGTTAGTCGTTGCACGGAAATGGAAGAACAAATGAAATTATAGATCTCACTGTGTCGTGTTCAAGCTTATTATTTGGCTGATTTTTCTGATTTGGGAACCAACTGGGCGTCCGACGACCTGATTTTCTTTTTTGTAGAGACCTTTCGAGATAACATTGTCAAGATAGTCGTCATCTGTCTTCAACCTGAAATGTCATATGTAAGCATAGAAGTTGGAATATGTGGTATGAATTTAATGTGAGTGCTGAAGTAACTGTCATGATACCATAAGTGTAAGTGCTCGGCCTCGGCGATTGGGGGTTCGAACAAGATTACGCTGTTTGACACTGTGTTGAGTGATAGTCCTGTTTGCCGAGAATAGTACAAATAGTTGTAAGTGCTGTAGGCAACATGTGTGGAAGTACATTTTGTTTGGTAAAAAAAGTGGCACGAGGCAATGTGTAGAAAGAGTTTTACCGTGGAATGTGTTGACAGATAACCTCCTCCATAATATTGTCGGCCTGCTATGGACATTTTCGATCAGTTTTGGTGCGTCGTTGTCGACGAACTCTTCCCATAAAGTCATAACTGTCGGCCTACGCCTGTGTGTAAGTGGACTAAGATTAGATATTGCCATTATAAAAAAACATACATACAGAAACGTTAACCTACTCTTCATAAATGACGACGAATTCTTGCAATATCTTCCCAGTCTTTGCAGTAGTATTGTGGTGGGAATATGTGGATTACCGCGCATAGTATGTCTGAAGTGCATGCGTAGAAAATAGTGAGCACACGCATGGATAAAAACAGGTTTGAGAAACGTACATGGTCAACATAGTTTACGAAATTGCCATAACGAAGAGTGTTAGCGTATAGCAGCGTATGGTAGAAATTTCAATTGACTTAGTGATTTGATTGTTGATAATGTCTGTGAATTCAGAAAACCTTGTGAGCGGAGTTAGCTCGTATAAATTTTTCAACGGTAGCTCATGTTCTATGGTTGCCGCGTTGATGTAGGAATTCTTTGAAAGTGTCATCTGGTACTGTGCTTGGACAAGTGGCGCGAAGCTGGTACTCATTTCTCTAATTTTTCCGTTTCCAATGTAGTATGTGTGGTAGATTTGAAGTATCCTGTCGAGTTGGTCTACATCGTGGTCGTAAACAGTACTGATGTGGACTCAACTGAGACGGGCCGGGAAAAAGCAAATAAAGAAAGGCCCAACAAGGCCCATGAAGAAGAAGGGCCCATAGTGAAGTATCCGCCTGGGAAGAAGGACCTGCCAGGACCTGACGGGCACAAGTCTTGACCGGACAAAAGAAGAAGAACCATTGTGTACAAAAGCGCAGGAACAGTGGAAAGGAAGGAAGACAGTTGCAGGTACACGTGTCACTTTCTCACAGGAAGGTATTACTGATCACCTCACTGTAACTATCGCAGAAGTCATTCCATCAAGCAATCAGTCATCCACCCTAGGTGGTACGTCCCCCCAGAAATCCTGGAACCTAGCATCAGATAAACGGCGGGGAGCTGGTATAAAAGGAGGACTTGGCCATATTTTTCAGAACGATCATCTCTCTACAAAAGCATTCACACAGCATTCTCTCTTTAGATATCTTAAACGTGTTTTCATATTTTAGGAGTGAAGGAGAGGATTATATGAGTGTGTAACGTGTTGCTACTTAGTGAAAGAGTTCCCAGCGCCCCGTGGACGTAGAATCCAACAGAATTCGAACCACGTAAATCCCTGTTGTTCTTTATGTTTACGTCCCAACATCCATAACACTTCGCTTACCCAGAAAAATACATAACTGTTAGTCTACCGCAAATTATCCAGAGCCCCCACACGTAAAATATTGTTGATTGGGTTGGCCCCATATCAAGTACATTGTATTCTTGTGTTCTATGAATAAGAAAGCAACATGTGAGTTAAGGAAAAATGTAATTTTAGACTTCAAGCATGCGACTTAATTTTTTATTACCTCTTCATCAACGAAAACGAACCTTTGTTGTCTACCTCCCCACTTGTGCCGGATTGGTGTTTTTTCAGTCACTAAGATCTTCACAAACCAAGAGCGGGTGCTTGGTGATAGCCTCTTTAGTGTTGTGCACTTGTTTTCCATGGTTCTGCGAAAAGAAACTAAATGTAAAAAGATACGTAATTGTGGAAAAAACTGATGTTGGTTATAAGTGTTAGTATATTACTATAATAGATAATAAGCCAGCAACCGCATGAAGGCTTTCGAACGTAACAAATGTAATGATTTACTTAAACATTCAAAAACACTAAAATGTTACTTAAGTAGCTTTCGAAGATGTGAGTGAGCAAGAGTTTTATTTCCTTATGTACTTTATTAGCTCATAGCTGTAAATCTCGATTTCTATATTTAATATGTTTGTCGATTAACATGTAATTAGGTGAAGGCAATTAAAAGTACATACCAAGTGAACCCTGCTTTATTCTGAAAAACAAACCAGAAAATTAAGGTTGACCAAGCAGACGACTATAAAATTTCTAAAATGAGTTAGTCGAATCAAACCCAGTATAAAATAGCCGGAAAAGATGCATTTCCATGAGAAGATTTTCCGTGGATAACCCAAAAAAGTAACAATCTGGTAGATTAGTTTAAAAATGTTGGTTAGCAAAAGAAGAAAGGACAATAGATATTTTGGTAGGGTTCATGCGCGTACAAATTCGGGGAAAACGAAATACTGTGGTTCAAACAGACAGCATAGAGGACAAAATATTCAGGAAGCACAAAAAATGAGAACTAATTAGTAATACCTTAGTTCGTGATGAAGCATGGTGTTGATGAAGTAAGTAGATAGGGTCGATGTGCTGTGGAAGTGGACTTTATCAACAGGAGAAGAAGAGATTAGGCACCACCGTTTGGTTTGCCAACAAAAAGCTTTGGTCGACTGAAAGTAAACAGTAATGATATTTTGTATATTTGTTTTAAAATAAAATTAATTACAATGCGCCAGCTAGATATGCTAATATTGCACTCGACAATGCTATATAGCCATATAGGTAGAATAAGGCGGCAGTTACATCTTTGTAAGTTTGTGTATTAATTATGACAATATTCTTCAATAAATGGTATAATTATGATATGACATTGTTTAAGGCGTAGAAATCTTTCCTTTTTTTTTGTACGGGTTTACTATTAACTTTAGCCTACTTTCATGGGCTGCAAAACTAAATAATTGATATTTCGGAAATCTACACTTAAATACCTAATAGTAAACAAAAAAGACACATCAGTCCCTTGTCAGAGATCTTTTTAAGCTAGGTACCCATTTGAATAAAAATTTTACAGATAGGTACCTAATCACCTAAGATTACCAATTTACCCTTGATTTGACAATTCCATTTCACAATTTTCTCTGCAATTTCGAGCTCCATCACGCCTGACAAGATTTCAGCTCCATCTCTGCAATTGACGGTCACCTTCTGCTCGTGGTGGCAGCGGACGACGAGCGACGAACCTATTCCACATTGGGTTCTCGATTTACGGTCTCGATTTTGTCATGTAAGCTTTTATTTTGCTTTGGGTGTGGTTAATCGATTGCACTCGTGAGATCAGATTTAACCCAGATCTGGGAGTTGAATGCGATCTAAGAGCTCTATGTAAGGGTGGATGTCGATTCTTGACAGTTATTGAGGCTAATCCATCGGGATTTCAGGTTTCTTTATATAACTGTTATTACGTACCATTTGTTATGTTTATTACGTACCATTTTATGTGTCTATACGGTACCAAGATGTCCACGTACGCTGTCCCATTGTAAACTATACAAGCGTACCATTTATACATGTTGTCATATTATCTGAAAATATGTCGTCTACAAGTTCGGTTAGTGGCGGGACGTTATTTGCATTGTGTGAGTATAAAAGGGAGTCATTCTTAGTATCAATCGTGAAGCGACGATGCACGAGACGAATGCTCAAACCGATGACGGGAATTTTATTCGTGACCCGGGCATTTGTGTTCTTCTTGATAACAAATTACACTGTTTGCGCACTTTCCAACTATAACTTTATTTTATGCACACATTGAAAGTAAATATTCCCAAGCAAGCATTTTAGAAAAAAATGCAGCATTGCGGTACAACTTATGCCGGCATGGAACTTTAACTTCTGTAAGGGAAAAAGGACGTTAAGTGTTCGAAGATGGAGGAAATTCTGTCAAAGGTATGGCATCGTATTTTCTCTGCTTATCAACGAGCTTTTACCTATGGTCACCATCAACGTGGTTTCGCAATTTCACGAAGTATTCCCATGGAAAACTCTGCGCGTAAAGTTAATTAAATATTCTATAGGCCATGAAGGTTAAAATGTAGAGGCGGATTCATGACCAAATCAATAATGAAGAACAGAGATCAGAACCAAGAACAACCAACATTGAAGTCAATTTACTTTACTATACACTACTGTTCGTCCAATCCCAAATCAAGTATCAATAAAAAAAAACAATTAGCTATATTAACCACCGTCAGATCAAGAACAATAAAAAAATCAAGTCCAAATTAGAATATCGTAAGTACAGAAATCTCCATCTGTGTTCAATATTTTATAGGCGAGTTAAAGACAAGAGAGTACATGAAATTGAAAACACATTCAAAAACCCCAAACTATGTTAAGAGAACACCTACAAAAATATTTACTTTTCTCAAATTGATTCAACTTTATTTTTATCAGTCTACTGTCAGAAGGTCAAATCTTGCAATGATTATTCACCCAACAACCTCAGGCTTAACCGAAAGCTCAATTAAAGATAAACCTGAATTATGTTTCGAGCAATATCGGCATTAGCTAGTGTAGCATTTCTGCCCATCAACAAATTTGATTGGGCAATTTCTTCAAATGGATACTACCTTTGAACCTCTCTATTGGAGGTTACAATAGAAGCACACTGTTTGGCGTTGTACCGAGCGACAACCCTGCTGACGGAAAATAGTAGACAATTGTAAGTGTATAAAGTTTGCGTACCACTTTTTGTTGGTAACACGAAAAGACAAAGAAATATGAAGTGATATGTAGAACGAGTTGTGATACGGACATAAATTAGGCAGGCGAAATAATGAGAATTAAGGAAATAATTAGCTTATGATAATTATTAAGAGAACTTAGAGTTTCCTTGAAAAATATAAGGTTGATTATGAAGGGAGGCTTTTAGGGACCTCCGACAGACTTTAGGGAGCTAACAATAGGAAATAAGGGTTCTGGGGACCTCCGACATATTTTAGGGAGCTAACAACAGGTCCTGGGGACCTGAGGAACTACCTAGCAGCTCCCAAGGACGGACGAAGCTTCTCTAACACGCTACTAATGAAGATAAGAAGAGTATCCAATGAAGGTGCCACGTGTCCGATCAAGAGAGGGCAGCCCCGTGCAAAAAGCTGTCAGCCGACCACTATTCACCGAAAGAACTGCAGACTGTACAAAGCTGTCCTGACAGCCTATACTGTACAAAAAAAGGCCCTATCAATAGATGGCAGACTGCTTGCAGCTCCCTGAGGCGATGGAATCCGTCCCATCTCCAGGGTTCCAGGGACCTATCTTTAGGCATATACCCAAGAGTTAGGGACGTACCTTCAGGCAATACCCAAGAGCCTCCTATATAAAGGGCCTTCACCATTTTCACCGTTCATTCACGTTTTAACACCTGAAACACTTAAGAAATCTCTCTCTCTCTCACTATGGAAACACCTTTCTTTATTATGCCTTCTTGATATGGGGCAAACCCAATCAACAGTATTTTTAGGTGTGGGGGCTCTAAATACTTAGATAGCGGTAGATCGATTATTATGTTATTTGCTAGGTACGCGAGGGTTGTTGATGCTGGGACATAAACAGAAAGAACACAGGGGTTTACGTGGTTCGAATCCTATCGGGTTCTACGTCCACGGGGCGCTGGGAACTGTCTTTCACTAAGTAAGAACACGTTACACACTCAGAAATTCCTCACCTTCGCTCCTAAAACGTAGAAAATATGTTTAAGATATCTTAGAGAGAAAATGATGTGCGCACGTTTTTGTAGAGAGATCATTCTTGTGGAAAATATGCTAAGTCCTCCCTTTATAGCAGCTCCCCGCCGCCTGCTGAAGGCTATGTTCCAGCTTTTCCGGGGGACGTACCACCTAGGGGGTGCAGGAAAAGTGACATATTGTTTGATGGATTGAGTTCTGTGACGGTCACAGTGAAGTATTCAGTAATATCCTCCTCTAATGGGATGACACGCGTCCTGTACTCTCTTTTCTCTTCCTTCCACTGTCCTTTCCTCTTGATAGCCGATAGTTCTTTCCTCTTTGCCCGGTCCATGCTAGTGTCCGTCAGGTCCTTGCAACTCCTTCTTCCCAGACTTATATTTTACCGTGGGCTTTTATTTTCGATGGGCTTTTTTGGGCCTTTCCTTGTTTTTATTTTTCTCGGCCCATCTTAATTAATACCATATCAACCACTCCCCTACTCTGATTTATTTTTGGGAACCAAAAGTGAATTAGAGTAAACAATGACGAGTTCAAACCTTACCTCCTTTCGAGGGCCTTCTGTCATGCTCCCTTGAAAAGACATGTCCTTTCAATACCTCAGGAACCGCTTCTTTTTAAGAGGGGCTTCTGGAAGTTCACTCCTTACTTTTGAAAAGGTACTCCGCCATTTAACAGGTACGCCTCTCTCTCTATCTCTCTCTCTCTCTCTCTCTTTATTTCGTCTTCTTCCTTCGTTTCTATGGCTTCCATCGTTACAGCTTCAGCAAACTCTTCGCCTTCCCCTACTCACTCTCATCAGTCGCTTTCTTCTGTTACGTCGTCTACTCCTCCAATTTCACAGCCTATTTCCCCTCTAGAAGCTCGCACCCACCGCGCCGCTGTTCCTCAAACCGGAAATCGTCCCCAAACCCGTTCAGCCGTCGCTTCCGCCATGACTTCCCACCCTCAAGGTAAAGCGGGATCCGTTGATTCGCCGGCCGATACCCAAGGTTCGGTTGCGCTTTCTAGTCCGCGGCCCCATCCAAACCCTAGATCCACCCCTTCTTCTTCTGCCGGAACCTCTCTGAGCATTTTCAAAGCTTCGACATGTTCGTCGACTGGCCTGGCTGCTTTGGTGGAGGGGGGCTTTGTTTTCGAGGGTTATACGGTGAGGATACCCTCGCCGGATCAAAGGGCCGACCGGCCACCCCCTTCGTGTCTGGCATTTTGGGAACCCCAGGTCAGGGCCGGGCTTCGCTTCCCTGTTCCTCTCTTTCTGTCTGAAGTGTCCAGGGCCTTCAAGGTCCCTTTAAATCAGTTTCAGCCCTCCGCCATTCGTCTCCTTATATCGTTCTTCGTGGCGGTACGGGCGGTCGGAGGCGTTCCTTCCCCCGATTTGGTAGTCTCCCAGTTTTCGCTCAAGCTTCATGGCGCTTTCTTCTATCTTTCCTCTATTTCTTCTAGCTTGGGAGGAGAGACCCACTTTTTTTGGCAAGAACCATAAAATGGACAAGGATTGGCATGGTGCGTATTTCTTCGTGGAGGCCCCGGGAGGTTCGTGGGATTTTCCTTGCGAGCGGTGGGTGAATGGCGCCCCTCCTCGCGGGTCTGGTAAATGTTCAAAAAGGAATCTGAAAGCCTTGGCTGCTCTAAATGCTCATGCTGAAGAGCATGGTCCCCTGAGCCCTTCTTCCTTAGTCAGATTCCCGGGGGTCTTGCATCATTTTGGGTTTTCGCCCTTCTTTGCTAGCCTCTCTTTCGAGGGTAACTGTGGTCGTTGCTCTGTCTTCACGTTTTTATGGCACCATTATTTTTGCTAACTCTTTTGTTGGGTGCAGGGATGACAGGCTCATGGCTCAATCTGCTGGCGAGTGTAGAGGAAGGAAATGCTCCCCCACCCCCTGGTGCTGATAGACCTGCCACAGCTGCCAACCTCCCAATGCTTCCAGGGGCCCTGGACATTCGGGCCGAGGTTGGCCAGTCCCCTCCCAAGGACTTAGGGACTTCTGAACCGTCTCCAGCCCCCTCAGCTCCCAAGGCAAAGCGAAAAGCGGGCTCTTTGGCCAAGCCTGCCAAAAAGTCTAAGAAGAAGTTACCCCTCGCTGAAGGAACGGGAGACGAGGCTCAAGTCGAAGCCCCCCAAGAAAGGCTTCAGCAAGAGAACCCGCCTCTTTCTGGGGGTTCTATGGCCAGAATTGGGTTGGCAGCGTTAAGCGGTTTGGTTTCCGCAGAAGCCAGGGAGGCGTTTGCTAACAGGTCCCCCGCAGAGAACGAGGTAGAGCTTGCCTATCATCTTTCCAAGGTATGCCCCTGGCCGCTCTTAGTGGATGCTCCTTCTTGTTTTTAAAGTTTCTCTGAGTAGCCTATACCTTCTCTGGTTTTAAGATTTCTTTTCCGTGGTATCTAGGTGATAGGTCTGGTGTCCGTGAAGCCCTCTGAGAATCCGTTGGTGCCGGAGTTGGAGGGACGCATCAAGTCCCTCCAGGAGCAGCTAGAGCAAGTTCAGGCCAGTCTGGCCGCCCGCGAAAAAACAGTTGAAGAGATTCAGGCTAAGTTCGAGAGCGAGAAGGAAGGACTGGAGGAAGAGAAGACGGAGCTGGCCAGACGGTATGAGGAGTTGCTTAAGTCCTCAGAGAAGGAGAAAGAAGGCCATGCGGCCCTTCTGAAGTCGCGTGAGGAGGAGCTCACGAGCTCCTTTGCCAAGGAGAAAGCGAAGTGGGATGAAGACTTCGTCCGTATGACGGAAGTCCATGGGCCGGTCGAACTGGAGGCATGAAGGCGGAGGGCGCTCAGATTTGTCAGCGCCACCTCTTGTCGACCGCGGCTGGTCAGAAGTTCCTGGAGGACCTGGCCCAAGATTGGCGTCTGGCGTATCTGGAGGACCCCCTTTCCCTCAGGGACTTTGTCCCCTTCATGCAGCACTATTTTCTGGGGGCCATCGCGCAGGATCCGCCGGTATTGCTGTGGTTCCCGTCCCCTGCTTCCTTCAAAGGGGATCCGCTAGCTGAGGAGAATCCCTTATTCTGGCGCCCCTCTGCTGAGAAGCATATGGCAGCTCTTGCCCAGGTCGATATCTCCGACCTCCCCGGCGTTGTTTTCTATCCTCCCGTGGATCCTTCTGTTTAGTTTTCTCTTCTTTGTGTTGTGTAATGGACCTTTTTCCCTTTATGCTTTTGCGGACAGTAGTTTTTCTGGTGGGGGAGTTTAACTCCCCTGCTTTCGTAGGCTTTTGCTAAGGTCCCCCTTTTCCTTGTAATATGGGACCTCTTTTATTAAGTATCTTTTTCCTTTCGTGCTTTTCCCTGTTGAATTTAGTAGTACTTCACCAACACTTCGTTAAATTCGTAAGCCAAGTACGAATTATTACACGCCTTTGGTCGTAAGGACCGTCGTCCTTATCCAAAGGTGTCACATAGGCGCTAGGCTCTCTTTGTCCTTAGCGAATCCAGTAATGTAAGCCCGCAGGTCTTAAAAGGTGGGGGATTATCCCACCGTTTTATCCTGGTTATAGCGCCAGCTACGCTGAGGTACCTATACACGTCGCAGGCCTTACTGGGGACCTTTGATGTCCTGTACGCCACAGCCCGTCAGCGGTGGTATCTTGTACACCTTTATAGGCATCTTTCACGTCGCAGGCCTGTGGCCTTTGATGTCTTTGTACGCCGTAGGTCCGTCGACCCTTGGTATCGTTTCACGTCGCAGGCCGTTAGCCTTTGATGTCGTTGTACGCCGCAGGTCCGTCGACCCTTGGTATCGTTTCACGTCGCAGGCTGTTAGCCCTTGATGTCATTGTACGCCGCAGGTCCGTCGACCCTTGGTATCGTTCCACGTCGCAGGCTGTTAGCCCTTGATGTCATTGTACACCGCAGGTCCGTCGACCCTTGGTATCGTTTGTAAGTACAGTTCGTCAGGACAAAACGTTTATATTCCGCTAGGGAGGTACGCCTCGTTAAAACCTTATCTGGGCAAAACCTCCCTTTGAGGCAAAATCCCAGATGAAGGAAAAAGAGTACGTCCCCTCTCTTTCTTACATGGTAATATTACACGTAAAACTTTTTTAAGTTAGAGACGTTCCAAGGGCGGGGCAATGACCTTCCCTTGGCCTCTTCTAACTCGTAGGCTCCACCTCCTAACACCTTCGTCACCCGATAGGGTCCTTCCCAGGGGGCCTCCATTTTCTTCAGAGGCCGTAGGATGTCGGCTCTTCGAAGTACTAGGTCCCCCTGCTGAAATCCCCTGGGTCGGATTCTCCGATCATACATTGCCTTTATGCGACTTTTATATCCTTCGGTCCTCATGTGGGCCTCTTCCCTTATTCCTTCGACAAGGTCCAGGTCCTCCCTTCTTAAGTGCGCGTTCTCCTGCTCGTTATATGCCATCACTCGGTGTGTTTCGATGCTGATTTTGGCTGGTATCACGGGGGACGACCCATATACTAGTTCGAATGGTGTTTCCCCTGTTGCTTCGCGGGGGCTAGTTCTGTACGCCCAAAGGACAGCGTCGAGTGCCTCCACCCATTTGTTTCCATCTTGTTCGAGTCGGGCCTTGATCCCCCTGAGAATGGTTCGATTGGAGACTTCGGCCTGCCCATTTGCTTGGGGATGTCCCACCGCGACAAACCTCTGTGTTATTTTCATGCCTTCACAAAATCCTCGCGTCTTAGCTCCGCAGAATTGAGTTCCATTATCGGAGATAAGGATCCTGGGAGCTCCATATCGGCAACAGATATTCTTCCATAGGAACTCAATCACCTTCTCTTCGTCTATCCGCGCCACCGCCTTAGCTTTGATCCATTTGCTAAAGTAGTCAACTGCTACAATGATGAACTTCTTTTGCGCCTTTCCTCGGGGAAAGGGACCGACAATGTCGATTCCCCATTTGTCGAAAGGGCATGGAGAATGCATGGTCCCTAGAGCCTCGGCGGGGACGTGGATTTTGGGACCATACTTCTGACAGTTACTGCACCTTCGGACTAGGTCCTTGGCATCCTTGATGAGATTGGGCCAGAAATATCCGGCTCTGACAACTTTCCTGGTGAGGGACTTGTACCCCGCATGATCCCCCGCACATCCTTCATGGATCTCTTCGAGTATTTTCTTGCCTTCCTCTTTGGAGAGGCATCGGGAGTATGCGTGTACAAAAGATTTCCTGAACAGGCACCCATCTATCAGACAGAACTTTTGTCGGTATCCCCTTTTGTCCTTCTGGCTGGGGTCCTCTAAGGTGGCTATGATGGGGGCTCTCCAATCATCCCTCTCTTCTATGCTTGCCACGAACTCCCCTTTCTCCTCCTTATCCACCGCGAGGTAGGTGATACCTTCTTCTTTGAGAGCTGGCCCTGAACTAGCGGCCTTCGCTAAATAATCTGCCTTGTAGTTTTCCTCCCTGGGGGCCTGCACAATCTCACAAGAGTCGAGGGTTCTGGTTAGCTCCTCGACTTTCTTACCATACTCAGCCATCTTTTCGTCTCTTGCCTCGTAGTTCCCATTCACTTGTTGTACCACCAGCTGTGAGTCCGAGAACAAAGTAATGTTTCGTGCCCCCAACTCCCTCGCGATCCGTAGGCCATGAAGGAGGGCTTCGTATTCTGATTCATTGTTGGAAGCCTGAAAATGGAACGTAATGGCGAAACGGAGCTCCTCTCCTTCTGGGTTGATGACGAGGACCCTGCTCCTGATTTTTGCGAAGTGGCGGATCCATCCACGTATACTTTCCATCGGCCTTCCGAAGGTCCCTTCGTAGTTTCGAGGACGAAATCTGAGAGGGCCTGGGCCTTCACAGCTGTCCTTCGCTCAAATTCTACATCATACTCCCCTAGCTCGATGGCCCACTTCACCATCCTTCCTGATAAGTCTGGTTTGTCCAGCGTTTGCTTCAGCGGGAAATTAGTTCGCACGTTCACTTTGTGTGACAAGAAATAGGGTCGGAGTCGGCGGGCGGAGGTCATTACTGCTAAAGCGGCCTTCTCAAGCTCGGAGTACCTAGTTTCAGCGTCCAGAAGTACCTTACTTACAAAGTAGATGGGCCTCTGGGAGGTTCCTTCTTCCTTCAATAGGACGGAGCTTATCGCGTGGTCCCCTACGGAGAAATATAGTATCAACACATCCCCCATCAAGGGTTTGGTCAGGAGTGGCGTGTTGTGGAGGTACTCCTTCAATTCTTCAAAGGCTTGCTGGCATTCCTTAGTCCACTCGAATTGTTTGTTCTTTCGTAACACCTTGAAGAAAGGTAGGCTCCTCTTCGCTGAGTGGGAGATGAATCTGCTAAGGGCCGCCAATCGTCCCGTGAGCTTTTGGACTTCCTTGACGCCCTGGGGAGGTTGCATCTCCAAAATAGCTTTTACTTTCATAGGATTGACCTGGATGCCTCGTTGGGTGACCATATAGCCAAGGAACTTCCCCGATCTCACTCCGAACGCGCATTTTTCGGGATTGACCTTCATTCTGCTTCCCCTGATCGCTTTGAACGCTTCTTCCAGTCCTTGGTGTGATCGGTGAGGTGTACCGATTTTACGAGCATATCATCCACGTACACCTCCATGTTCCTACCTAGTTGCTGCTTAAAAACCTTATCCACCATCCGTTGGTACGTCGCTCCCGCATTTTTGAGTCCGAAGGGCATTCGGACGTACCCATATCTCCCCCCTGGTGTTACAAAGCAAACTTTATCAAAATTATTTGAATCGAGACTTACCTGGTGATAACCTTGGTAGGCGTCCATCATGCTGAGGACCTCGCACCCGGAGGTGGAGTCCACGAGCTGGTCTATTCTGGGCAGAGGATAGTGATCCTTGGGGCAGGCCTTGTTGAGGTCCCTGAAATCAATGCACATCCTCCACTGCCCATTTCCTTTCTTTACCAGGACAGCGTTGGCCAGCCAAGTTGGGAACTGAATCTCCTGGATATGGCCTGCCTGAAATAATTTGTCGACCTCTTCCCTCAGGATCTGCGCTCTTTCCGTCCCACATGTTCTCAGCCTTTGTTTGACGGGCTTAGCGCTGGGTAGGACATTTAGGTGATGTTTGGCAATATCAGGGTGGATTCCCGTCATATCTCTGGGGGAAAACACAAATAGATCGGCGTTCCTTTGCAGGCATCCTATCAGCTCCTTCGTGGCCTGTTCCCCTAAGTGTGTTCCTATTTTGGTGGTTCTTCCTGGTTGGTCGGGGTACAGTTCCACCTTGGCGAGCTCCTCATCCGGTTCAGGCTGCAAGCTCGTAGGTCCCCCTCCTTCGATTTTGATCCTCTTGTCGCGACTACTCCCTTCTCGGGCAATCTCTTTTTCTTTGGCCACCGCCTTAACTTCATTGGCGTAGCATTGGCGGGAGCTCTGCTGATCCCCCAAAATCTCACCGACGTGCTCCCCCACGGGGAACTTGACTTTCAAATGGTATGTGGAGGGGATTGCTCTAAATTCATTGATGGCGGGTCGTCCCAGAATGACATTGTAGGAGGAGGCGATGTCAACCACCAGAAAGTTGATCATTTTCACAACTCGAACTGGGTTTGTCCCCATTCCGACGGGCAGCGTTACCTCCCCCATGGGTCGTATTCCAGGTCCTCCAAACCCGTATAGGGCGGTGGAAACTGGCCGCAGACCTGCTTCCAGATCCATTTTCTTAAAGCAATCCAGGAACAGGATGTCGGTCGAGCTCCCTCCGTCTATGAAGACTCGGGACACATCGTGTCCGGCGATATCAGTCGTTATAACCAAGGCATCGTTGTGTGGCCTGGTAACGTGAGTCTCATCTTCTGGTCCAAACTGTACGTTCGCAATGGCCTCCGTGTGCCCTATCAATCCCCACGACTGGGGTCCCCCTGTGGTCCTAGCGTAGGACTTCCTAGCTCGGTTAGAATCCCCACTGCTGTGACCTCCTACAATAATCAAGATAGGGGCCCTGGATGGTCCTGGAGGGCCTTTGTTTGCTGGTGGGGGCAACGGCCTACCCTTATTCGGGACAGGTCCCCCTTCTTCCTTTTCGCTTTTCCGGGGGCTGGGCTCTGGTCCCTGCTTCACGAACTCCTTCAAGTGCCCTGCCTGTATTAGCCTTTCTATCTCATCTCTCAAATGATAACAATTGTTAGTGTGGTGCCCGTATTCATTATGGTAACGACAATATAAATTAGAATAGGGTCGAGAAGGTCCTGAAGATCCGGCGGGAGGTTTTCTCAGAGCTGGATGTCGTCCCGCCACGGCTAGGACCTCCTCCGAGTTAGCACACAATGGAGTGAACCTTCGTAGGGCCCTGGCCGGAGATCCCCAAGGCTCTTTGTGAGGCAGACGCAGAGGTGGCCTCACATGTCCTTGGCTTCTCATGGCCCCTTCCTTCTTTGGCGTGGTTATCTGCTTCTCTTCTTGTGCTTTGGCCATCTTACTTTCTTCCAAGTTAATATATTTGTCCGCCCTCAGCAATAGGTCTTCGAAAGTCGGCGGCGGTCTCTTGGAGAGAGAAGCGAAGAAGTCCCCATCCCGAAGCCCATTTATCAAGGCGCTGACCTTGACGGAAGGCGTGGCTGTCGGCACCTCTAAGGCGGCGATGTTAAATCTGCTTATGTAAGCTCGGAGACTTTCCGTTTCTCCTTGCCGCACTTGGAAGAGCGACATGTCGGACTTGGGCTGTTTCCTGGCACTGGCGAACTGGGTGATGAATATCAACTGGAATTCCTCGAAAGACTTGATAGATCCAGGCGCTAGTTGGCTGAACCATTGCTGGGCCGCCCTCACCAAAGTGGTTAGGAACACCCTACACTTGACCCCATCCGATAAATCGTGGAGCAGGATGGTGTTCTGAAAGCGTAAGACGTGCTCCACGGGGTCCGTCGTCCCATCATACTCATATGGCAACTGTTTGAAGTTAGGTGAGACCCCCCCCCCACTAGCAGCTCCTTCGCAAAAGGCGCCCCCGCTACTAGCCCTTCCCCTATCATTGGTGGCATGGTTCTGCTTCTGACACCGTCCACCACCTGCTTAAGGTCTGCCAGTTGATCCCGCAGCTCCTTTTCTCTTTTGGTCCAAGTCTCCTCTTTTTCCTCTGGGGGTAGCGTGACCTTTTTCCTCCTTTTGGAGCCTTCTGCCTCTTTAGTAGGGTCCGGGGCTTTGCTGACGGACTCAGCGGAGATCAGCGTGGGGGTTTTGACATCCTTTTCTGGCTGGTCCGCCTTGTTTGGCTCCTCTTCCTTTCCCCGAACCTGCTCCGCAGCTCCCCCACGTCCCTCATGATGCTTCGGAGGTTCTTCCTCCCTCCTTGACTCGTTCTCTGATTCGGACAATCGCTTGTCGTGTTCAGAGGGCGTTGCATGGGGTTGCGGCTGCGTTTCGTTTTCCCCGGTTACTTCTGTGAACTTGCCGTCGACTTGCTCGGTCTCGACACGCGGCTGGGCCCTTTTTCGTTGTCTTCTTTTCTTCCTTCTCTCCGCCAAAGTGCTATTGACAGTGTTGCGCACTAGGAGGTCCAACTGAGCGGCAGTCAAGGTAATCGGTGTTTCTGGCGATATCACAACAGGAGTAGGTGCTGGGGTGGCATCTTGCCTTGATGTATCGCCCCTTGCAACCTCTTCAAATTGTGCGTTGAGGGTAACAAAGACAGCCATCATAACGTAAAGAACGAAGCAGAATAGAGCCATGAAGAGGAGATATATGAACCAGGCGAACTCTCTCCCGTCGAGTCGAGGTTCGTCATTGAGTAAACGATTAAATCGTACACTATGGATTGCAGAAACTGGTACCAAGTAGATAACAAATTACACTGTTTGAGCACTTTCCAACTATAACTTTATTTTAGGCACACATTGAAAGTAAATATGCCCAAGCAAGCATTTTAGAAAAAAATGCAGCATTGCGGTACAACTTATGCCGGCACGGAACTTTAACTTCTGTAAGGGAAAAAGGACGTTAAGTGTTCGAAGATGGAGGAAATTCTGTCAAAGGTACGGCATCGTATTTTCTCTGCTTATCAACGAGCTTTTACCTATGGTCACCATCAACGTGGTTTCGCAATTTCACGAAGTATTCCCATGGAAAACTGCGCGTAAAGTTAATTAAATATTCTATAGGCCATGAAGGTTAAAATGTAGAGGCGGATTCATGACCAAATCAATAATGAAGAACAGAGATCAGAACCAAGAACAACCAACATTGAAGTCAATTTACTTTACTATACACTACTGTTCGTCCAATCCCAAATCAAGTATCAATAAAAAAAAACAATTAGCTATATTAACCACCGTCAGATCAAGAACAATAAAAAAATCAAGTCCAAATTAGAATATCGTAAGTACAGAAATCTCCATCTGTGTTCAATATTTTATAGGCGAGTTAAAGACAAGAGAGTACATGAAATTGAAAACACATTCAAAAACCCCAAAATATGTTAAGAGAACACCTACAAAAATATTTACTTTTCTCAAATTGATTCAACTTTATTTTTATCAGTCTACTGTCAGAAGGTCAAATCTTGCAATGATTATTCACCCAACAACCTCAGGCTTAACCGAAAGCTCAATTAAAGATAAACCTGAATTATGTTTCGAGCAATATCGGCATTAGCTAGTGTAGCATTTCTGCCCATCAACAAATTTGATTGGGCAATTTCTTCAAATGGATACTACCTTTGAACCTCTCTATTGGAGGTTACAATAGAAGCACACTGTTTGGCGTTGTACCGAGCGACAACCCTGCTGACGGAAAATAGTAGACAATTGTAAGTGTATAAAGTTTGCGTACCACTTTTTGTTGGTAACACGAAAAGACAAAGAAATATGAAGTGATATGTAGAACGAGTTGTGATACGGACATAAATTAGGCAGGCGAAATAATGAGAATTAAGGAAATAATTAGCTTATGATAATTATTAAGAGAACTTAGAGTTTCCTTGAAAAATATAAGGTTGATTATGAAGGGAGGCTTTTAGGGACCTCCGACAGACTTTAGGGAGCTAACAATAGGAAATAAGGGTTCTGGGGACCTCCGACATATTTTAGGGAGCTAACAACAGGTCCTGGGGACCTGAGGAACTACCTAGCAGCTCCCAAGGACGGACGAAGCTTCTCTAACACGCTACTAATGAAGATAAGAAGAGTATCCAATGAAGGTGCCACGTGTCCGATCAAGAGAGGGCAGCCCCGTTCAAAAAGCTGTCAGCCGACCACTGTTCACCGAAAGAACTGCAGACTGTACAAAGCTGTCCTGACAGCCTATACTGTACAAAAAAAGGCCCTATCAATAGATGGCAGACTGCTTGCAGCTCCCTGAGGCGATGGAATCCGTCCCATCTCCAGGGTTCCAGGGACCTATCTTCAGGCAATACCCAAGAGTTAGGGACGTACCTTCAGGCAATACCCAAGAGCCTCCTATATAAAGGGCCTTCACCATTTTCACCGTTCATTCACGTTTTAACACCTGAAACACTTAAGAAATCTCTCTCTCTCACTATGGAAACACCTTTCTTTATTATGCCTTCTTAATATGGGGCAAACCCAATCAACAGTATTTTTAGGTGTGGGGGCTCTAAATACTTAGATAGCGGTAGATCGATTATTATGTTATTTGCTAGGTACGCGAGGGTTGTTGATGCTGGGACATAAACAGAAAGAACACAGGGGTTTACGTGGTTCGAATCCTATCGGATTCTACGTCCACGGGGCGCTGGGAACTGTCTTTCACTAAGTAAGAACACGTTACACACTCAGAAATTCCTCACCTTCGCTCCTAAAACGTACAAAATATGTTTAAGATATCTTAGAGAGAAAATGATGTGCGCACGTTTTTGTAGAGAGATCATTCTTGCGGAAAATATGCTAAGTCCTCCCTTTATAGCAGCTCCCCGCCGCCTGCTGAAGGCTATGTTCCAGCTTTTCCGGGGGACGTACCACCTAGGGGGTGCAGGAAAAGTGACATATTGTTTGATGGATTGAGTTCTGTGACGGTCACAGTGAAGTATTCAGTAATATCCTCCTCTAATGGGATGACACGCGTCATGTACTCTCTTTTCTCTTTCTTCCACTGTCCTTTCCTCTTGATAGCCGATAGTTCTTTCCTCTTTGTCCGGTCCATGCTAGTGTCCGTCAGGTCCTTGCAACTCCTTCTTCCCAGACTTATATTTTACCATGGGCTCTTATTTTCGATGGGCTTTTTTGGGCCTTTCCTTGTTTTTATTTTTCTCGGCCCATCTTAATTAATACCATATCACTTCTGTTCTTGAGAGAATACGTGAGGAATAGGGCAGTTTGAGTGTGTAAATCATCAAAGTTTAGTGAAAAGAGGTTTTAGAGCACCCGCGGACGTAGGATCTGCAAAGATCCGAACCACGTAACTCCTTGTGTCATTTCATTTACGTCC
Organism: Craterostigma plantagineum; assembly: GCA_027422505.1. Classification (NCBI taxonomy): domain Eukaryota; kingdom Viridiplantae; phylum Streptophyta; class Magnoliopsida; order Lamiales; family Linderniaceae; genus Craterostigma; species Craterostigma plantagineum. Next base: position 147,558 of record JAPQWV010000669.1, on the reverse strand, counting down.
CAAGCAGATCCCCAACATCCCAACACATTCAAACAGGTCCCCCACGTTTCAAAACACGTCCAAACAGGTCCCCGGCGTACCAAATATGCTCCCAACAGGTCCCCATCACGTCCCAATACCCCAAATACGTCCCCAACAAGTCCCAAACACGTCCCTTTCAATTCCTTTGCAAATAAGCACCTTACGCACGTAACTTTATCGATTCTCCGGCTATATAAATTTCCCCACACATATAAATCTAGTTGATTGGGATAGCCCCATATCAAATGGCGCCGTCTGTGGGAAATCCGAGTTGAAGACGTGAGTAACTTTGTTCGTTGCTAGAGTATGAAGTTGTGCGAGGATTTGCTGTTTTATCTTTCTTCTGTTCTGTTGGGACAAAACGAAACGCGCAAGACGTCAATGGAGGAAGATTTGTCCATATCGAAGAACCTAGACCCACAATTTGCGAGGGAGGACCTCCAGAAACTGTCCAACATGGTGAGGAATGTCCAGGACCTGAAACACGGGCCAGAAAAAATGAAGACCCGAAGCTCCCCCTTTGGGTCCTAAGAGCCCAGCTCCGCGCTGGCAAGAAGACCCGAAGCTCCTCCTTCGGGACCTAAGAGCCCAGCTCCGCGCTGGCAAGAAGACACGAAGCTCCGTCTTCGGGACCTCCCAGCTCCGTGCTGGCACAAAGACCTGAGCTCCTATATTTAGGATCTAAGAGCCGAGCTCCAAGTCTATCCGTAAAACTCAACTCCTTGGTGGAGATCCACCGAGGTTTACAACGACCAACTCCCTGCTGGTGCGCAATAATACGTGGGAGTTATAGGCCAAGTTCCACGCTGACGGCTGAAGATCCACGAGAGATAAAAGCCCCACTCCACGTGGGCACATGAAGATCCATGGGAGACATTCCGTGACAAAAAGGCTCTCAGCCGGAATTTCACGACCTTCAAAATCTCATTTCCATTTACATTACAATACTATACATGCATCATACTAACCACTGATTATCATTTGAAGGATGAAATCGAAGGGCCCGTATTTGCGGAACCCGTGGGGACGTTCGCAGACCATGACCTCGACTAAGGTCTGAAGGTAGTAGAGAAGAAGTCCAGAGGATCTGTGCCTAATAAGGGCAGACAACCCCCCACTTCCTCCAAATTAGGCCACGTCCGTTCTCCCCAGAGCCTTTACTCTCATCATGGAGGGAAGACCAAATAAAGAAGATCCCGACCAGAGCCCAAGAGCTCTAAAATCATGTGATAGGAGCTCCATACTGTAGGTCAAACATGGCGGCCCTTGGAGTGCCCACCACCATTTTCTCCGTAAAAAAGGAGTGCACCAACCAACGACCTCCATGAGGGGAGCTCGCTGTGTCGTTGTCCCAAGAGCTCCCTCAGAATTCCATAAAGCTGTTACGCTAGGAAGAAATAGACGAGAGATGCGCCCATGGAAAACCACGTCAACCTCAGGATAGGGAGCTGTCGGGACCTCTTCTTAGGGTCCTAAAGAACCTCATTTCGTTATGCAATAGCATGAAGGAGATCCTCACTGTCCCAGGGACATCTCGTAAAAGAAGGAGCTCTTAGCCAGAATTACAGGGCCTCCTAAATCTATTTTTCATTTTCATTATCGATATCACATTAAATAAATGCATCGTACTAACAATTACTATCATTTGAAGGATAAAAAACATTCGAAGATGAAATCGAATGCCCCCTCCTACTGATAAAGTTCGTAAAACAGGGCCCTGACCAAGGTCTGAAGGCAGTCGAGAAGGAGCCAGGGGGATCTGTGCCGAATAAAGGCAGACAACCCCCGCCTCCTCTGAAGGACCAGCTCCATGTAAGGCTCAGCCTCAAGCCAAGCTCCGCACTGGCAAAGGTCCGCAGGGCCTCAAAATCCCAGCTCCGGGCTGGCATCCGGAGATTCCCGGAAGGTCGAAGTCCTCCCCTGCACTGGCATATGAAAAGCCACAGGGATTTAAAAGCCCAGGTCCCCACTGGCACGAAGACCTACAGTCCAACTCTGCCCTGACGTGAAGGCCCTAATTCCCCGGGACCTAAAGACCAGCTCCCTGCTGAAAACGAGGACATGATCCGTGTGTTCGAGATCTCCATGCTGAGCTCCTCGCCAGCATGCAGAGTTCGTTATGAGGGATCTCCAAACCAGTTGAAGAGCAGCTCCGTGCTGGATAAAGGCAAATAAGCCAAGCTCTGCGCTAACACACGAAGGTCCAGGGGTCCTAGCAGATAGCTCCATGATAACATCCGAACTTCGGGGATCTGGAGACAGGGACCTCGTCATTAACCAAGATGAAAGGAGCTCCATATCTCCGTTACTTTCAAATTCTAGGCCTCCACAAGGAGCCTGGATACTAAGCGAGCCGGCGCTATAACCACGCGTTTAAGCGAGCGGGCGCTATAACCACGCACTTAAGCGAGCGCACGCTGTAACCACGCGTTTAAGCGAGCGGGCACTATAACCACGCACTTAAGCGGGCTGGCGCTATAACCACGCATGTAAGCGAGTGGGCGCTATAACCACGCATTTAAGCGGGCTGGCGCTATAACCACGAACTTAAGCGTGCGGGCGCTATAACCACGCGTTCAAGCGAAGCTGGCGCTATAACCAGGGTAAACTAATTATATCCCTAAGAAAATACCGCCTTGTCGGAATATATGTAGTTTATAATATAATAAAACAGTGCACTTGTAAAGATAATCGATGCCGAGGGTCGACGGACCAAAGGTGTACTCGACATCAAAGACTGATAGTCTGCGACATGAGATGATGCCAAAGACCGACGGGTCAGCGGTGTACCCGACATCAAAGGCCACAGGTCTGCGACGTGAAAGATGCCCATGAGGGCGTACAAGATACCACCGCCAACGGGCTGTGGCGTACAGGACATCAAAGATCCCCAGTAAGGCCTGCGACGTAAATATGTACCTCAGCGTAGCTGGCGCTATAACTAGGGTAAAACAGTGGGAGAGATCCCCACTTCATACTTAGGACCGTCGGGCCAACATTACTGAACTCGCTAAGGACATAGAGAGCCTAGCGCAAAGCAACACCCGAGGACAATGACGACGGTCATTGCAACAAAGGGCGTGAATTCGTACTTGGCTTACGAATTGAATAGCTAACGCTATTAACCCTGACACAGTAATGATGTACCCAGAAACATCCATCAGGTCCCGTAAAAGAAAATATAATACGAGGAGAAAGGGAACTCCGATGAAACTTACGTACAGGGGGAGTTAAGCTCCCCAAGTCCTAACCATCGTATCCCGAAATGAAAAAATGACATAATATTTCTTACAGGACATCACCACCCTGAAAAAAGCAAAAGGGAGCTCGGAGATACGTACAGCAGGACCTAGGGATCTCCTTACAAGTGCAAAGGCTCAAAGAGGAGCTCCCCCATCAGGTCCCCGCTAGGGGAGTTAAGCTCCGCGAAAACATTGCAGGTCCTAGGATGCCCCAGGGAGCTAGAAGCAATGTGCAACAGGACCTGAGGATCTCCTCCAAGGCTCGTAGAGGAGCTCCACCATCAGGTCCCTGCCAGGTAACTTCCAGATTCCAAGGACGATAGGTGCAACAGCGACGATAAAAGCCCGAGGAAAAACGAGATCCAACAGAGACACACAAACATAGGGGAGTTAAGCTCTTTTAAAACATTGCAGGTCCTAAGATGTCCGGAAAGGCCTTCCACGAAGTCCAGTGAAGAGCTGTAGATGACGTCTGGGAGATCATAGCATGGGCCAGTACCTCCACATGCTCCTTCGCGACGCCAACCCAGAAACGAGGACTCTCGGGAGCTTGGGGACCTCATTCAAAGCAATCAAAGAGGGCAGCTCTTGAAGATAAGCCAAATGCACCTCCGTCATACGCGCAGACATCCCACTCTTCCTTCTCCTTAGCGAAGGAGCTCCAGAGATCCTCCTCGTGCTATTTCATAAGAGCTGCATTTTTGTCTTTCCCTCTCCAGGGAGCTCCGCAGTTCCCTCTCGTGCTGCTCCACTAACTCTGTCTCCTTAGCTATCTCCAGGTCCGAGATCGATGACTTGGCGGACGATCTGGAAGCTACGTGGCCCGCCACCTGGGAGATGACCCTCTGAACGTCTGGGAGCACCCAACAACCTAACAAGCTCAAGAAGGACGTTACTTCCTTTTATGTTTTTCTTTCTGACCCTTTGATGAAGTTGTTTTCTTGTTAACACCAGAAAAGGGCTGTGATGATGGGAGGTTCTTGAGCTCCCCTAATAGGAGAAGGAACCGCGGGGACGTCCGTCGTCTCTGCAGAAGGAGGACATCCCTTTGCACTGGGACCATGGGGAGCAAGGGAGCTATAAAGGACGTGCTGGCTTGGGTGTCGGAGGAACTAATGAGCTATTCCCTTCTCCAGATCGCTCAAGGTAGCCTACCATGAGGATGTCATACCTGCGATAGGAAACCAAGACACATAATCGAAAAGCACTAGCTCCAAGGCAAAAAAGAAAGGAAGAAGAAAGGGAAACACACATTTCCAAAGACACGATAAAGGATTTTTGGTAAGGAAGGTATGACTTACGATCCTTTATCTTACTTATGGCCTGCCTTATAATTTTTACTCTAATTCACTTTTGTCCCAAAAGACAAATTAGAGTAGGGGAGTGGTTGATACGGACATAAATTAGGCAGACGAAATAATGAGAATTAAGGAAATAATTAGCTTATGATAATTATTAAGAGAACTTAGAGTTTCCTTGAAAAATATAAGGTTAGCTTATGAAGGGAGGCTTTTAGGGACCTCCGACAGGTTTTAGGGACCTCCGACAGACTTTAGGTAGCTAACAATAGGAAAGAAGGGTTCTGGGGAACTCCGACATATTTTAGGGAGCTAACAACAGGTCCTGGGGACCTGAGGAACTACCTAGCAGCTCCCAAGGACGGACGAAGCTTCTCTAACACGCTACTAATGAAGATAAGAAGAGTATCCAATGAAGGTGCCACGTGTCCGATCAAGAGAGGGCAGCCCCCTGCAAAAAGCTGTCAGCCGACCACTGTTCACTGAAAGGACTGTAAACTGTACAAAGCTGTCCCGACAGCCTATACTGTACACAAAAAGGCCCTATCAATAGATGGCAGACTGCTTGCAGCTCCCTGAGGCGATGGAATGCGTCCCATCTCCAGGATTCCAGGGACCTACCTTCAGGCAATACCCAAGAGCTAGGGACGTACCTTCAGGCAATACCCAAGAGCCTCCTATATAAAGGGGCCTTCACCATTTTCACCATTCATTCACGTTTTAACACCTGAAACACTTAAGAAATCTCTCTCTCTCACTATGGAAACACCTTTCTTTGTTATGCCTTCTGTTCTTGAGAGAATACGTGAGGAATAGGCAGTTTGAGTGTGTAATCATCAAAGTATAGTGAAAAGAGGTTTTAGAGCGCCCGTGGACGTAGGATCTGCAAAGATCCGAACCACGTAACTCCTTGTGTCATTTCATGTACGTCCCAAGCAGATCCCCAACATCCCAACACATTCAAACAGGTCCCCCACGTTTCAAAACACGTCCAAACAGGTCCCCGGCGTACCAAATATGCTCCCAACTGGTCCCCATCACGTCCCAGTACCCCAAATACGTCCCCAACAAGTCCCAAACACGTCCCTTTCAATTCCTTTGCAAATAAGCACCTTACGCACGTAACTTTATCGATTCTCCGGCTATATAAATTTCCCCACACATATAAATCTAGTTGATTGGGATAGCTCTATATCAAGTTGTATCGTAAATTGTGTTAACGGACAACCTCACGTGTAATATTATAGGTTTCCTAAGTACACTTTCAACCAATTTTGGTGTTGTTCTCAGCGAACTCTTCGCGTACGTGGATTAGTATGCATAGTATATTTGAAGTTCATGTGTATAATATAGTGAGTAACACATGAATTAACCTTTTACAAACATACATGGTAAATAGAGTTTTGTGGAATCGTAATAACTAAGTTTTTTAGTGTTGTAGCATATCGTAACTATTTGAATTGACTTACTCATTCGATTGTTGAGAACATTTGTCCAACGAACCTTGCGAATGGGATCAGCTCATACAAGTTTTCTAGTGGTAGTTCATGCTCTTTGGTTGCCGTATTGATGTAGAAGTTCTTTAATAATGTTATCTAGTATTCAGGTTCGACTACGCTTTAAGATCATACATTTTAGTCGATGTCAGCCGCCTGAAGAACTTCATGGTAAACTATGTTTTTTGTGCGATTATAACTGTGCGTTATTTGTGATGGCGGTCGAACCAATACTTTCAATTGGTTAATTGTTTTCACTCTTGACAATGCGACGTATAGTTGGCCGTGTGAGAAATCTGGTGGTTCCTTCAAATAAATACCGACGTAATCTAGCGTTTGTCCTTGTGCTTTATTAATTGTCATTGCGAAGCATAAACGAACGGGAAATTGTTTTCTTCTAAATGGAATAGACGAGAAACTGGTTTTTGGAGATTCCACGATGCGTGGAATAAATACAGGTTTACCAGTAAAAATGCCTACAGAAATTTCAGCGTAAATGATATTATTGTTAAAATCTTTACATATAAGACGTGTACCATTGCATAGCCCTTCGGTCGGATTGAGATTTCTCAATAGTATTATAGGTGAGTGTTGTTTTAATACTAATTTATGTGGGGGAAGCCCTTGAGGAGTTAAGGAGTGCAATAGTTCTTGTTGATCTGGAAGTGTACGCATGCTATTTTCGTCGTGGCTTAACTAAATGACTTCTTTACCAGGGAACTTGTTAATTAAAATGTCGTTCACATCGTCACAAAATTCATTGCTTGTGGTTAATATGGCTCTGTTAATAAATCACAAAGTTCAGATTCGGTGGTGATGCTAGGAAATACTGCGTCTATCAATTTATTTAATGAAGTTTCTTCATTTTTTAATTCGATGTTTACTGTAGAAGGTATTTGGATCGCGTTATCAATATTTGTATCCTCAGTTCCGTTACCAATTTTTAATAAGAAAAAAGAAGAGAAATCGGGATCAAGTACTGCACGCATGTTTTCTTTCAGTTTTAAATTTTCGAAGGAGTTCCATAAAGGCGACATGACTATAGAAGCGTCTATAATGTCGGCTTTCGTGCCTTTTACAACAACTGGTAAAGTTTGACGGAAATCACCACTGAAGACAACAATTTTACCTCCAAATGGAACTTCACAATTCATTATGTCTCTCAGCATTTCGTCAAATTTTTCAATAGCATTGCGTTTTGCCATTGTAGCTTCGTCCCAGATGATTATTTTTGCTAATTTCAACAAGTAAGCAAGTGTGCGTTGTTTACTTATGTTGCAAGTGTTCGAAGCGTTATCGTCAACTGGAATTTTGAATCTTGAATAGGATGTACGTCCGCCAGGTTGTAAACAAGCTGCGACTCCTGATGTTGCTGTAGCTAGAGCAATTTCTTTAGTTGATCTTATTGTAGCAAGAATAGCTTTATACAAAAAAGTTTTCCTAGTACCTCCAGGGCCGTCGACGAAGAATACTGCAGGCAAGTTATTACTAACATGATACATTATCCTATTATATGCATACCTTCGTTCGAGATTCAATAGTTTAATTGCTAAAATATCATCAGCAGTTACTCCTATGCTTTGTTCGCTAAGTAAGTCTTCAGTTAAATTATCTGAAGAAATTGCTGCTGTATTTTGGCTTATGAAAGGAAAGTCCCCAAGTTTTTTACCCATTGAATATACATGGAAAGTAATAGATTCTAAAACCTTGGCTGTAACGAGTTTATGGTCTACGGTTTTATCTTGAGTAAAATCTACTGAAAGATCGTTTTGAAATTTCAACCACAGATCATTAGGGTTCTTCGGGGAACAATAGACAAGCACTGTGTTGCAAATATTTGTCACAATGCTTTTGGCATCAAATACGCTGCCGTTTCTTCAAGAGATTTTTCACTTGTATTATCATCCTGTATAAGTCCCATCATTTGTGCTACTTCTCTAAATGTGTTCAAAGTGTGGCCTTTGATTGTTTTCATATGTTGGAAGGAGGTTGGTTTTCGTACATGTTGGAGTAATAATCTCAAATAAAATCTTTCGCCTTCAATTGGATGACAAGTTACCATACGACCAATGACATTTCTTGTTTTACTTCTTTTCCATTGTTTTGAACTTTTGTGCCAGGTGAAGAACTCTGGGAATTCAGCATATAAGCAGTTTTTAGTTTTAGCGTAGTCGTCATATTTATTCATGTGGATAAATTGGGTTAACATGGATTTATTTACTGTCAACTTGTTGATGATGTCGCCTAGCGAATCGTTTGCTGAAAAAGTAACTGATTGTTCATCTTCTAAATGAATTGGCAAAGATATCACTGGAGGTTGCATATGATTGAGGTCAAATCCGAGAATTCGCCATGCTACTTCAGGTGGTGAGGTCCATCGTGCTTGTTGAAAAGTTTTTATCTCATCATTTGTTTATTCATTTTCATTTGCAGTTAATGTGTACAAGATTTTGTCGTGCCCTTTTTAGATATATTTGTAAATATATTTTACGGCTTCAATAGTAGAACATATTTCAACGTTAATGTGGCAGTCAAATTTGGCTAGTAGGTACGGATTATGCAGTATAACCCAACGATTATCAAGGCATGAGTTTCTATTGTTAACAAAACGACCATTGTTTCTACGACGATACACTGGGTAAGAGTTGTTTGCATATTTGGTACTTTATGCGAAATCTTTTGGATATCTAAACTTACAGCTGGAGTCTTTTTTCATACAGGGACATGTAGGATTAAGGTTGTCGCAAGGTCCATGCATCATGTGTTTTTTTACCAATTGGAAAAGATAGGGATCAACAGATGAGTCAGGCAATTCGGCACATACTATTCTATCAAATGCTTCGGGTGCATATATATTTTATGTTTGACTCAAAATAAGTAAAAAGTGAGCATGTGTTAAACCTCTCTTTTGAAACTCGACGACATAAGTATATGCGATAATGTCCCCAAAAATCCGAAGTTTGAATAGTTCATCTTTCAACATCTCAATTTTTGCACGGAAAACTCGAGCTACAATATCCGGTCTATTTTGTATTTCATCAGATGGTAAACACAAATCTTTTATTTCTCGCCAATTTGGATTTGTAGTTATTGTTCAGAAAATATCTTGTTTTCCATAACGCTGGACCAAAGTTATTGCATCCATATATCGTTTGCGCATATCTCTAGGGCCTCCAATGAATGATGAGGGGAGTATTATTCTTGTGCCAACATTAGAACAAGATCGTAGACCTTGTGAAACACTATCCAATAGACCTTCATAAGAATCTTTCCTAAGATGATTTTGCATTTCATCGCTTCTAAAAAAGTCCAATCTTGATGTTTCGATTTTGATATACATGTCTATAACATATTGTTGTAGCAATCGACCAACGTTAAGCAAAAACGATTGGTCGTTGTCTCTTATTTGTAGCATATAGCAATAATATTCACGGCATGACACGGTAGTCCGTGCAATATTTCCTTCCGTAGCAGCTGCACAAATAGGTTGGTTAATTTAATGGTTTCATGTGGAAAGTATAGAGAGAAAAAACAATAAAAAAAGGCAAACGAAACTACCTTCATTTTCAACAAATAAGAGTTCATCCACATTCTCGAATTTCTCAGTGTTATAATCAAATTCACTATCACCTACTTTTTCCGGATATTTTTTTACTACTCGTACTAAAGCGCATAACTTTTCTATGCCATCCAGGTTCGCCATTAGGAAACATGAGTGGATATTGTAGAGGATCTTAACAACCAAAATAGTGCTGAATAATTTGTGGTTTATTATCTTGCGGATATACATGAATATGTGGCGCCATACTGTCACTATTTTTACTGGTTTGTAATCATATTCCTGCGACCTGTGACGTAGTAGGTTTATTAAAAACATGTTGGTCAGTGAGAGGATCAACTTGTAAGGAAATCTTGTATTCACTTAAATCGTCAACACTGCTGAGATTTCTAAAAAATTTAGCATATGGATTAACTTCCATAATATTGAGTAGTTTGGCAATAACGCTTTCCCTGAAATTTGGGTGTAAACACATGCGATTTGAAACTTCATTTTCTTATCGAAGAAATACAATTGGAGATTCTTTGGACCTTTACCAGCATGTGGGAGTAAGGGATCCATAAAGTGGTACAATTGACCTTGCACTCGGAACGTATAGATCCCACTATTTCTTTTCGCCAAGGATTTATCATAATGCACTCCTAATGATGTAAACGCAAACATATTATTGTAACTACGAACATATTGGCGAAAATGTTTACTATCTTCATCGTTGTCTGTGTACAAATCTAATAATTCAGAAGGCATTTCTGTACTTGACAGTTTTATTTTCCCTACTGAACAACAAAACGTCGGTGGCTCCAAATATATTCGGCGCGCATTGCAAGATTGACAACTTGTTACGCTTGGTAGTAACTCAGGCATGTTTGCTATGCATAACAAAGGGTCATCATTAATATTTTTCGGAATACTGCTTATTTTTTCTTGTTCTTAACACGTTCGTTTTTCATTTGTCTACATTCAGCCAACAAACCGTATCTTTTCCTTTTACTCGCCAACATCGCATCACCTAGTAGGATCACTAATACATATAGCTACCTGAAACGTAAGTTATGGATCGGCTAACGTGGGTTATAATTCTTGTAGATATGCAACCATAATAGATATTAAATCAGAAAGCATATCGGCACTTTCATATATAACAAAATAGTAAAATGATCGACTCATGATAGTTTACAAAATCTAACTGAGACTTGAATACCTGTGAAAGATGTGGGTAAACCAAAGTCTTGCTACCTTTGAGATTTTCTGACGTCAGAACCTCCCGACCACTTCGAACCAACCTACAAGAAAAATTCACAAGTTTCAATCTATTCATCGATGGCATAACTGCACTCACTATGTAGAAGACAACAGCGAAGGCATCGTAGGTCATCTTGGGCTCTCCAAGTTTCTCAACGATAACATCATGCTGTTTCTATAGTTGGTCGATTAAACTCATCTCGCAACCTTTATATTGGTCGATTAAACTCGAAATCTATAGTTGTAGAGAGAAGTCGATTTCTAGATAAGTAAATATAATACTGAGATTATTAGGATGTCGAAATAAGGAACGTTTATATGTGTAAGGTCTCGAGAGAGCTGAAGGAAGATTTCGATATATTAGAACCTCGAGATCTTTGAATCTCGAGACTTTTGAAACCGAAATTATAAAGCTTTAGATTGATAAACGTTTTAATCCTTAAAATTCGAAATTAAAGGAGAGAATAGAAATGTCGAGATGAGAGATTGAGTTGTGATTTCTTAATTACTAAGGAAAGTATACAGTACATAAAATAAGATAAGAACTAACTAAAATGTTGACGTCACTTATTTATCTACACACGTTAACGTTGAGATAAAGGGAGAACAGTTTCATTTCATTAAACAAACCCTACAAAACTCTCGAAAAAACTTAGAAGCAGAAGAAAGAAACAAAAAGCAGATTTCTCTAAGCTGGGAGGGGTATGAAATTTCTGTCCTAAATTACATATTTAAATTTATGTGTTAGTATCATGCTTTGGAAAACAGAAATTAGTAAAATTAATTTTGTTAATGATCTGATAAGTTATTGAAGTCTCGTGTATTGAAGTTCATATGAAATTCATACTGTTCTTAAGAATATGCTTTTTAATCGAAGATTTAGTTATCGACCGATAGGATTTTAGTTGCTAGATGTCGAAATCTCGATAAGTGTTTGTAGGAACAATCTCGAGCTCTAAGATAAGGATAGAAAGAATGTCGAAGCTATGCTAAATACCATGTCGAAATCTATTGTATAATTTAATTATGTCGAAATTTAGTGTTATGTGGATACCGAAATCTTGTATGTGATGTCGACATTTTTATAAAAACTCGAGATCTATTTGACTCTAACATGTCGAGATCCCTATATACTGTTTAATTATCAATCCCTTATATATAAATATCGAAATCTCTGTGGCATTGAAATCTAGGCAGGTAATATGTCGAGATTTATTCAAGCAATAAACATCAGGATCTTTAGTATAATATCGAGACTGTACTTTTCTTAGTATAAAATTCGAAATCTTTGTTTATAATATAACATACATCTCGAAATCTAATTATAACCTATTTCGATATCTTAGTTATAATATCAATACACATCTCGACTTTTCTGTGTAAAAGGCTAACACACAACTCGACATTTTAGTTACAATGTTGAATATTCATCTTAAAGTTTTACGTAATTTCAGTATCGAAATATAATTCATATCGAAATCTATAAATGTCATATATCGAGATTTATATAGAAAATGTCGAGACCTTGTTCCACCACGAAGCTCGAGATTTTAGTTCATATAGAGATTCATTTTTAGAAACATGTCGAAGATTCACCATGCCGAGATTTATATTAATAGTATTTCTCTGTTTAAGTTAAGATTCTAAATTTTAGGGTTTCAAAATTTTAGGAGTCGAAACTAGGGTTTTCAAATTAAGCCAATTTCGTGAAATTAAAATTAGACTAACAAACCCTAATTTTAGGTGTTTCTATATTTAGGATTCGAAGATTAGCGATTTACAGTACGATAAGATTAAATAAGCTAAGGACACCAGGTAAGTGGGAATTTCAACTACAACACATAAATTGTTTGTACTAACATGAATTACGTGGCTATCTGTTTATATGAGATTATGTGAATTATTTGCTATATATGAGGATATAGCATGCATTTTAGTATTGTTACATGAGCATGAACACATGCATACACGGCATGCACGGAAATTGTGAGATGAGAGTATGCATGGTATAATGTCGCTTGAAAGCGATGGGTATTTGCCGATATGGGCATCTGATGTCGACTCACAGTTGAGTCTGGACTGCTTCTATGACACCATGACGACCCGGTACGTCGTCGGATATATATTTATTATTTGGGCAGAATGCCCTGAATTGCGGTAGGTGCGACCTGGAGGAGGCGATTCGAGGGTGGCAGCGACACCGAGGGTATCTCTGGTGTTGGCGACCCCGAAGTGGGCTACCAGCGTGAGCGTCCGCGGAACAGCAAGTACCCATTGGGCCGAATGGCGGGCCGTCATGCATCCCAGTGCGAATTGGGCCGAAATGCGTGACTGGTATTTTCTAAAAATGGTGCATAGTAAGTCAGTCGAGGGCCCCGAGAGATATAAGATTGAGTTTGATCCTATTAGGGTCTGAATGCATTGGCGCGGATGCCTTTGCAAATGAGACACGTGCACGACATGCATTATTCCTACTTACTGAGATTTATAGCTCATCCCATATTTTATGTGTTGTAGGTACGCGCGACCACGGTATGTGATCGCTTATGACGGCAAGGCTATCTTTTGAAGCTTTCAACGACTTTTGAGGGTGGTGTGTACATGAATGTGACCCGTGGGGCAGTAGATAGGGTTTCTTTTGTTGGAATTATGAAACCATCCTATGTAAATAGGTTGGGAGTGATATTTTGACTTGTACAGAACGATTTCCTTTATATAAAAGGAAAAATTTTACCCACGTTTTCGCGTATTAAGTATTTTATATTGACATTAGCCACGTAAGTTAGTGTTAGAATTGATAAGTAGATGGCGGGGCGCCACAGGTGGTATCAGAGCTTCGGTTGAAGTTTCTGTAGACTGTTCATGTACACACACTCAAGAGTATGGAAGCGGCCTTGCTAGTAAGTTTCTGTTACTGTGAATTCTTGTTTTCGTTGCATAATTTATTGGCCGTAGGGACTATCAGGGTAAATAAGAATGGGTAGAACAAGAGGTGATAGTAGTGGGAGTTCCAATCGGGGCAAGGAACCCGAGATACCAACTGATAATCGCGACACTGGCGGACAGCAAAGCAGTGGGCTTTCTCAAGCCGAAAGAATAGAGATAGTCGGAGAAAGATTTCGGAAGTTAAATCCTCCAACTTTCGAAGATGCGATCGACCCAACTTCGGCTGAAGACTGGCTAAGGACCTTAGAGAGTATGTTCCAGTATAGCAGAATTCCCGAAGAAGAGAAGGTTCTGTGTGCTGCATTCCTATTGCGAGGGAGTGCAGGTCACTGGTGGGACACAATCCTAGCCATCGAAGACCCTCTTACAATGAGTTGGGATCGTTTCAAGGAATTATTCAGGAGTAAGTACTTCACCGCTCCAGTACGGGCCCAACGAATGAACGAGTTCATTAACTTACGCCAGGGCCCGATGACAGTGGCGGAGTATATCCGGAATTCGAACAGTTGTCCAGGTTCGCAGCTCATATGGTGAGCACGGATGCCTTAAAAGTTGAACGCTTCCTGGAAGGCCTGAAGCCGGAACTTTACCGAGATGTAAATATGGCCGGGCTTCAAGGAGCTACGTACGCTCAAGTTGCTGAACGTGCTTTAGTGGCTGAGCAAGCAGAAATCAGAATCATCCGAGCCCAAGAAGCAAAACGGGAGTTCGTACAAGGGCCACAGTGGAGTGGAGGAAGCCAAAAGAAGCAATTTGTCTTAAAGGGTCCAAGGCCTAATTTTCAGAACAAACCCGGACTGCCTCAGCAGTTTAACCCGAATCAGGGTAGACCCCCAATGGCACCAATCTGCCCGAAGTGCACCCGACGACATACGGGCGTTTGCTTCTCAGAAAATGCTAGCTGCTTTAGGTGTGGAAAATCGGGCCATTTTGCAAGAGCATGCCCTGGAAAGGCACCTGGGAGTCAAACGACTGTACAGGCCAGACCACCAACAGTACCTGCCAGAGTTTACACGATAACATCAGAAGAGGCGGAGACAGACCCATCGGTAGTAGCAGGTACCCTATCTATCCATCATATCCCGACATGCATATTAATAGATTCAGGAGCCACGCATTCATTTGCATCATCTAAGTACGTGACGAGACACGGGATTACGCCTCAACAATCCGACTGCGAGTATAGTGTAACCATTCCACATGGAGCTTCGACCCGAACTAATTTAGTTTTACGAAAATGCCCAGTGCTAGTGAACGATAGAGAACTACCCGTAGACCTTATAGTTATACCTATGAACGATTATGAAGTGATCCTAGGAATGGACTGGCTGTCTAAGTATGGGGCTGTAATAGATTGTAATCATAAGACAGTCACGTTCAGTACAGAGAGAAACGAACCGTTCATTTTTACGGGAACTAGCAAGAGCAAAATTCCCAAAATCTCCGCGATGAAGGCACAACGCCTGATCAGGGCAGGATGTGAAGCATACCTCGTATTTGCAATGACCTCAGAAGAACGTTCACCCCCAAAGTTAGAAGAAGTCCCAATAGTACAAGAATTTTATGATGTGTTCCCCGAAGATCTACCAGGACTTCCCCCTGATCGTGAAATTCAGTTCACGATTGATTTAGTACCCGGAGCTGCACCTATCTCAAAAGCTCCATATCGTTTAGCTCCAACAGAAATGAAAGAATTGAAAGAACAATTGGACGAGTTGCTGCAGAAGGGATTCATTCAGCCAAGCTTTTCACCCTGGGGAGCACCGGTTTTATTTGTCAAGAAGAAAGATGAATCAATGCGCCTATGCATAGATTACAGAGAATTAAATAAGATCACTATCAAGAACAAATACCCCCTTCCGAGGATTGACGACCTGTTCGATCAACTACAAGGAGCCACGGTGTTCTCAAAAATAGATTTGCGATCGGGATATCATCAGCTGAAGATTCGCGAAGAAGATATTCCGAAGTCGGCCTTTAGTACTCGATACGGGCACTACGAGTTCTTAGTCATGCCTTTTGGGCTGACTAATGCGCCGGCAGCATTCATGGACCTGATGAACCGCATATTCAAGCCATTCCTGGATAAGTTCGTCATCGTATTCATCGATGACATCCTTATTTATTCAAAAACTAGGGAGGAGCATGAGCAACATTTGAGGAACGTCCTTGAGATACTACGCGAAAAGAAATTGTATGCTAAGTTCAAGAAATGCGAGTTTTGGCTGGATCAAGTCGCATTTCTTGGACATATTATTTCGGGAGCAGGAATTTCAGTAGACCCGAGCAAGATAGAAGCTATCCATAATTGGCCCCAACCGACGAATGTAACTGAAGTACGAAGCTTTCTTGGACTAGCCGGATATTATAGAAAATTTATTAAGGACTTCTCGAAGATTGCATCAACGTTGACGAAGCTGACTAGAAAGGATACTCCATTCCATTGGAACGATGAGTGCGAGCGAAGCTTTCAAGAATTAAAAAGACGACTCACTTCGGCCCCAGTCCTGACGATACCCACAGGAACAGGAGGATTTTCCGTATATAGTGATGCATCGAAGAATGGGCTGGGATGCGTTCTAATGCAAAATGGAAAGGTTGTTGCGTACGCTTCGCGACAGCTAAAGGATTACGAGAAGAATTATCCAACACACGATCTGGAACTCGCAGCAGTTGTGTTTGCTTTGAAGATCTGGAGGCATTATCTGTACGGTGAACGCTGTGAAATATTCACAGAACACAAGAGTTTAAAGTACTTCTTCTCTCAGAAGGAGTTAAATATGAGACAACGGCGGTGGCTAGAGCTTGTTAAAGATTATGACTGTGTAATAAGCTATCATCCAGGGAAAGCAAATGTTGTGGCGGATGCTTTAAGCAGGAAAACTGCAAGTGCAGAGTTGCAACAGCTCGGAGTAGAAATTATACCAATGGGCGAAATCGAAACAAGGCTAGCAGCTTTAACTCTCCGACCAACATTGATGGAGCAAATTACGAAAGCGTAACAGGACGACGAATTATATTTGAAGCTCAAGGAAACTCAAGTAGAACAAAGGCCGTTAGACTACAAGATACGAGAAGACGGAAGCTTGTACTATAGGAATCGAATATACGTTCCCAATGACACGGAGCTTCGGAAAGCGATTATGAAGGAAGTACATGCCACGGTTTACTCAATTCACCCAGGAGCGACAAAAATGTACAGAGACTTACGAACTAATTATTGGTGGCCAGGGATGAAAAGAGAAATCGCAACATTCGTAAGTCAATGCCTGACGTGTCAACAAATTAAAGCAGAGCATCAACGACCGGCAGGAACCTTGCAATCCCTGCCAGTACCCGAATGGAAGTGGGATCACATTACGATGGACTTCGTTGTTGGCTTGCCGAAGACAGTGAAAGGCCACGACGCTATTTGGGTAATCGTGGATCGATTGACCAAATCTGCCCACTTTTGCCGATCAACTCGACATACTCATTGGAGCGATACGCAGAACTATATGTGCAAGAAATAGTTCGACTCCACGGAGTTCCAATTTTGATCGTTTCCGATCGTGATTCAAGATTCTTATCCAAGTTCTGGATGAGTTTGCAGAAGGCCATGGGAACCAAGTTATCTTTTAGTACTGCCTACCACCCTCAGACAGATGGGCAGTCTGAACGAACAATCCAGACATTGGAGGACATGCTCAGAGCCTGCGTGCTCGACTTCAAAGGGAATTGGAGCCGGTATCTTCCGCTTATTGAGTTCTCATATAATAATAGCTATCATGCGACTATCGGAATGGCTCCATACGAAGCTCTGTATGGATGCAAATGTAGATCTCCAATACATTGGGATGAAGTTGGAGAACGAGCGATATTAGGTCCCGATCTAGTACAGGAAATGACGGAAGCTATTGCAAAGGTACGAGAAAGGATAAAAACAGCCCAGAGTAGACAGAAAAGCTACGCAGATCAAAAGCGTAGGCCATTAGATTTCAAGGTCGACGATTGGGTATTTTTGAAAGTTTCACCGATGAAAGGAGCAAAGCGATTCGGGAAAAGGCAAGCTGAGCCCACGTTATATAGGACCGTTCCGAATCCTCAGAAAAGTTGGCGAAGTTGCCTATCAACTGGAACTACCGAATTCGCTAGCTCAAGTACATGATATTTTTCACGTATCGACGTTACGAAAATACGTCGCAGACCCAAGCCATGTGCTGAATACTGAAAATCTTCAGCAACAACTTAAGCCAGATTTGAGCTATGAGGAGAAACCAGTGGAAATCCTTATGTATGATATGAAACGACTACGAAATAAAGAAATTCCGTTAGTCAAAGTATTATGGCAGAATCAGTCCACCGAGGAAGCTACGTGGGAACGGGAAGATGACATGAGAAACCACTACCCGAGTCCCGTAAGTAAGCCGGCCAATAAATATGCATACATATTATGTGACTTACGTGACTACATGGAATATATTTTTATGACTTTATGTGTCAACATAACTTCAAAATTAGGTGCAATTAGGGTTACTAACCAAGTAGAGAAATTAAGTGAAATTAGCTTAGTTATTGATTTTAGGGTTTTGGTACATGACATGATAACTCAGAAGATTTGATTTAGAAGTATTAAATACCACATTTTGGGGAGTATGAGTTGGTAGGAATAAATTCAAAACCCATCTCGCAACCTTTATATTGGTCGATTAAACTCGAAATCTATAGTTGTAGAGAGAAGTCGATTTCTAGATAAGTAAATATAATACTGAGATTATAAGGATGTCGAAATAAGGAACATTTATATGTGTAAGGTCTCGAGAGAGCTGAAGGAAGATTTCGATATATTAGAACCTCGAGATCTTTGAATCTCGAGACTTTTGAAACCGAAATTATAAAGCTTTAGATTAATAAACGTTTTAATACTTAAAATTCGAAATTAAAGGAGAGAATAGAAATGTCGAGATGAGAGATTGAGTTGTGATTTCTTAATTACTAAGGAAAGTATACAGTACATAAAATAAGATAAGAACTAGCTAAAATGTTGACGTCACTTATTTATCTACACACGTTAACGTTGAGATAAAGGGAGAACAGTTTCATTTCATTAAACAAACCCTACAAAACTCTCGAAAAAACTTAGAAGCAGAAGAAAGAAACAAAAAGCAGATTTCTCTAAGCTGGGAGGGGTATGAAATTTCTGTCCTAAATTACATATTTAAATTATGCTTTGGAAAACAGAAATTAGTAAAATTAATTTTGTTAATGATCTGATAAGTTATTGAAGTCTCGTGTATTGAAGTTCATATGAAATTCATACTGTTCTTAAGAATATGCTTTTTAATCGAAGATTTAGTTATCGACCGATAGGATTTTAGTTGCTAGATGTCAAAATCTCGATAAGTGTTTGTAGGAATAATCTCGAGCTCTAAGATAAGGATAGAAAGAATGTCGAAGCTATGCTGAATACCATGTCGAAATCTATTGTATAATTTAATTATGTCGAAATTTAGTGTTATGTGGATACCGAAATCTTGTATGTGATGTCGACATTTTTATAAAAACTCGAGATCTATTTGACTCTAACATGTCGAGATCCCTATATACTGTTTAATTATCAATCCCTTATATATAAATATCGAAATCTCTGTGGCATTGAAATCTAGGCAGGTAATATGTCGAGATTTATTCAAGCAATAAACATCAGGATCTTTAGTATAATATCGAGACTGTACTTTTCTTAGTATAAAATTCGAAATCTTTGTTTATAATATAACATACATCTCGAAATCTAATTATAACCTATTTCGATATCTTAGTTATAATATCAATACACATCTCGACTTTTCTGTGTAAAAGGCTAACACACAACTCGACATTTTAGTTACAATGTTGAATATTCATCTTAAAGTTTTACGTAATTTCAGTATCGAAATATAATTCATATCGAAATCTATAAATGTCATATATCGAGATTTATATAGAAAATGTCGAGACCTTGTTCCACCACGAAGCTCGAGATTTTAGTTCATATAGAGATTCATTTTTAGAAACATGTCGAAGATTCACCATGCCGAGATTTATATTAATAGTATTTCTCTGTTTAAGTTAAGATTCTAAATTTTAGGGTTTCAAAATTTTAGGAGTCGAAACTAGGGTTTTCAAATTAAGCCAATTTCGTGAAATTAAAATTAGACTAACAAACCCTAATTTTAGGTGTTTCTATATTTAGGATTCGAAGATTAGCGATTTACAGTACGATAAGATTAAATAAGCTAAGGACACCAGGTAAGTGGGAATTTCAACTACAACACATAAATTGTTTGTACTAACATGAATTACGTGGCTATCTGTTTATATGAGATTATGTGAATTATTTGCTATATATGAGGATATAGCATGCATTTTAGTATTGTTACATGAGCATGAACACATGCATACACGGCATGCACGGAAATTGTGAGATGAGAGTATGCATGGTATAATGTCGCTTGAAAGCGATGGGTATTTGCCGATATGGGCATCTGATGTCGACTCACAGTTGAGTCTGGACTGCTTCTATGACACCATGACGACCCGGTACGTCGTCGGATATATATTTATTATTTGGGCAGAATGCCCTGAATTGCGGTAGGTGCGACCTGGAGGAGGCGATTCGAGGGTGGCAGCGACACCGAGGGTATCTCTGGTGTTGGCGACCCCGAAGTGGGCTACCAGCGTGAGCGTCCGCGGAACAGCAAGTACCCATTGGGCCGAATGGCGGGCCGTCATGCATCCCAGTGCGAATTGGGCCGAAATGCGTGACTGGTATTTTATGGTTCGTCACCCTTTGTGGATTGCTGGACCATTGTCCTTATTGGAATTGAGCTCTGAAAATGGTGCATAGTAAGTCAGTCGAGTGCCCTGAGAGATATAAGATTGAGTTTGATCCTATTAGGGTCTGAATGCATTGGCGCGGATGCCTTTGCAAATGAGACACGTGCACGACATGCATTATTCCTACTTACTGAGCTTTATAGCTCATCCCATGTTTTATGTGTTGTAGGTACGCGCGACCACGGTATGTGATCGCTTATGACGGCAAGGCTATCTTTTGAAGCTTCCAACGACTTTTGAGGGTGGTGTGTACATGAATGCGACCCGTGGGGCAGGAGATAGGGTTTCTTTTGTTGGAATTATGAAACCATCCTATGTAAATAGGTTGGGAGTGATATTTTGACTTGTACATAACGAATTCCTTTATATAAAAGGAAAAATTTTACCCACGTTTTCGCGTATTAAGTATTTTATATTGACATTAGCCACGTAAGTTAGTGTTAGAATTGATAAGTAGATGGCGGGGCGCCACATTACCCTAAGAGCAGATGCAGACCAAGGTAGCACTCGTAAGAAAGGAGCAGTGAAAAGATTTCACCAATCAAGATAGGTAAGCGTCTCAACTGAAATAATCAGAATCTCAAGACGAAAAAGAGCGAAGAGGAATGAGTAAGTACATGAGATGAGCGGAACCCTGCTAAGTTTGTTCGACTTGCAGTAACGGAAGAAGGTTACTTCGACTTGCAGTAACGCATTGACTTGCAGTAACACATGGAGAGAATAATCTGTAATTGCAAATCCAGCTGTATCTAGTGGCATTAAGGTCTTATACATGGAGTACGAGTAGCTGCACATTGTAGGTTAGTAGTGGAAGTTATTGCAATGTCCTTTGTAAAACAGTTTAATTACGAAATTGCCACTGGAGACTGGCAACTGGAATGAAACTGGCTATGAAAAGGTGGCTTCAGACTTTTATAGTAGATAGTGGATGTCTTTATCAAAGACTTCTTTCAAGAATATGCTCTCAGTTATTAATTTAATTATATACATATGTATGGACTCCTACGAAAACTTTCTAGTCCTCTATCTATGTCTTGTGCCAAAACTATATAACCTAACCATTTCCTTACGAAAACTTTGGTCTTATTTAAGACCACTTTGTTCTCTACTATATGTAAATCTATATATATATATATACATATTATGAAATCAATTATAAAAATACATGAATTTGTGTAAATGCATGATATTATGATGCAAGGTTTCGATTCGGATCCTGACAACTTTAGAAGTAGCTAAGAGACGAGCCAAACAGAGGGTTGTAATCCCCTTTGACTACAAAGATTGAAATGCTAGTTACAAGTCTCGGGAAATACCCTTGACGCGTGACTGTGATTTAGTCAAACCTCCTGAGCCTTAAACCGAAATTAAGGAAGCTCTAATTGTACATTCTAAATTCTCTCTACTTACCCCCTATCGTTAAGCAGATAGAGGAATTACGAGCCTCCGCAGACAAAGAAAGAGAGAGTTTTGAAGCGGAAAAGAAAAAAAACTCTAGGGGAGATAGAAAATATCAAAGCTTCCCCCTTCTCCCAAACCTTTCTCACGCATCTCCCTCACAGGATAAAATAATTATGAAAAGCGTGAGGAAAGAAAAATCGCCTTCCCAAGATCCAAAACCTAAGAAAATTGTTTCGAAAATTATTTTTTCTAATTCTGTCTCTCCTACGTCTACAGGGAGCATAGTACCCAAGCATAAGGAGTCGAAGGCGTGGATGTCTAGAATAAAAATAGAGAAGGAGCCCGTCCATTTTAAATGTTTCAAATGCTAGTTCTCCTTCCGTAGAAATAAAGAAAACTCGTAGAAATAAAAAAGCCATTTCTTCGCTTCAAATTATCGATTCTACATGCTCCCTAAAACCTACTATTTTTAAAAGCACTAATTACGAAATATGCTCTACCTCAAAATTTAAAAATAATTATTCTAAGACAATGCCGATAGGATGACTCGTAGGAAACAAGATCCAACCATTAAGAAAGCTTATGACGCCATTAATTCATGTTCTCACCTAAGGTATCCCGTAAAGATCCAATCCCCAAAGCACCTTAGGAGACTCTCTAGCGCAAAGATCTTTTCCACGATCAAGTCTACCAAAGCATTTGCCTGTGCAGAAACTCAACTTCCCTGCCAGGTTGAACCCATATGGGTTCCTAAATCTCCACCTAGGAAGACGAAAGCCAAATAGGCCAAGTTTCCTACAAAGGCAAAACCCAAATCAACTTCTCCAACGTTGTCTTGGGTACCTAAAGCTTCCACTTGTACAAATTTAGGAATCAAATCTGAACCTTTAATCAAATCTGCTAATCCTTCATGTGGAGTACGGACAAGAAATCAGAGCGGACTTCCTAGCTGCTTCTTAAGCCAAAACGTGCCTATGACGGTAACAGATGCACTTAAGGACACAGATTGGGTGATAGCCATGCAAGATGAAATCGACCAATTTGAGCGTCTTCAAATGTGGACTTTAGTACCCCATCTGCATGGGAAAACAATTATAGGGACGAAATGGGTATTCAAGAGAAAAATGAAGATGGAGAAGTGATCAGGAACAAAGCAAGATTAGTTGTGAAGGGCTACAACCAACAGGAAGGCATCGATTACAACGAGACATATGCTCATGTTGCCAAAATCAAAGCTATCGGACTATTCTTGGCTTACGCGGGTCATAAGGACTTCAAAGTCTACCAAATGGACGTCAAAACCGCATTTCTCGACGACGTGTTTGAATAAGAAGTCTACATCGCTCAACCAGAAGGCTTCGTTGATCCAGAGCATCATGATTATCTATCAATTGGATCTCTCTACGAACTAAAATAGGCCCCTCGTGCTTGGTATGATGTCCTGAGCGAATTCCTTGTGAAGTCTGGATTTATACGAGGAATCACCGATACGACTCTCTTCATCAAATGGAAAGACAAAGATCTGATGGTCGTCCAAGTTTACGTCGACGACATCATCTTCGGATCTACTAATCCATGGCTATGCCTGTAATTCGCGGATCTCATGAAGACGAAGTTCGAAATGAGCCACGTGCAATCCTATTCACGCACGAAACACAATGATATAAGATTTCATTTTATTAAGGATCACGTAGAAAAAGACACCATTGACATGTACTTTGTGAACACGGAGTATCAACTGGCCGACATTTTCACCAACGCATTGGATGAAATTCCTGTTGAAAAATTAGGCACATTGAATTTCCTGTGATACGTGCTTTACTTGATCCTATGTGCTTTCAATTGCTCGTATTCTGTGTTCTGAATTTGCAAAATCCTGCCTGAAAATATTATATATAATAATAAAAATAAAAATACAAAAATATAATAAATATACTTATAATAGTAGGGGGATGACGATAATCCTTAGGATGCTTCGATCTAAGCCACTAATAATTTCCCCTGACATGCGACTAATTGATTGCTTAATTTTGTCAGTCTAAGTCGTATTCTTTTATCTAAAGGTCATTAGTTTGCTCCACTAGACACAAAGTCACTTTACATAAGTGAAGATTCTAGCATTTTATTTTCTTTCGGCGAATTTATTCTCGAGCGTGTCACGCATCAATTGTTAACTACTGATTATTAGCCTCATACTTACCTTGCGTTAGATCGTTAGGAAAATAATATGGGCACTTAGGAAATTCCTCCCTCGGCCATATGTTAATTTCCATCCTTTGGCATAGCCTTTAGTCATCCACTTTTAGCCTTCTTCGATTCCCTTTTCTTCATTCAAATCCCGTTCAAGCCTTCAACCGATGTTCACAATTGTTGGAGCGATATTCAAACGAGAAAATGAGGGGGAGAAAAGAAGAATAGGAAAGAAAAGATGACGAAAGGAGGTGAAAAACGCACACGAGGAATGCTAAACGCACAATAAATAGTCCAAAAGAACCTGCCTCTCAACTATCAATTCCAAATCATTAGAAGGGGTATGGATTATGCTACGAACTTCTCCTTCGATACTCTCGTACGCTCGTCAGAACGTCTCGAAAGAGGAGCACCTCGAAGTGAACTTCTCCAACGATAATCCGGTCCTATATCAAGAAACGAGAAGAGGAGCACGTCCTTGGGTTCGAATTCAAATGTGAACTTCTTCAAATCGATAATCTCTGAAACCTTTCTAGGATTAAGAAAAGAGGAGCACGGTATCGCCCGAGAACCAACAAGAACTTATTCTTAGATAATCTCTCAGCCTCATAGAGAAGCGGAGCTTCACCCTGAGCAAGTGTAGAAATACGAAAAATAAGGATGAAAAAGACAAAAGAAGAAAGAAAGGAAAATGCCGACGACGAAGAGTGACTAAGAAAAGGAAGATGGCGATGATTAAGTCCACAATCCCAAATTTTCCTTCCCTTCTAAGTCAGAGCCAAACTAAAATCCCTTCAAGCCCATTTGATTCCAAAATGACGGTCTTTCGTTTAGGCATTATGATTAAAAGCGCCTCGATCACAGGTAAATTGACATAATTGCTAGAGCTGTCAATTGGGCCCGTGGCCCGCGGGCCGCCCCGCCCCGCCCCCAAAAAACGGTGAGCTGGGCTGGGATATTTCAGGCCCGCCAAGCGGCGGGCCTGAAGGGCCAGCCCGCCAGTTTTATAAATTATATATATTATATATTATATTTAAAATATACTAATTTAATAGTTAATGATTCATTAATTATACCATTATTAATAACATATGTATTTATAAATATATAATTAAGACGTTGGTTATCCATAATTTATTATTAAATACCTTAATTAACTAAAACTAATTAATAAATTAAATTATAAATAAAAATACAAAAAAAGTTAATAATATAACTAGGCGGGCGGGCCTGTCCCCCATTTGTGAGGCCCGCCAAATGGCGAGCCAGCCCGCCCCGCCCCGCCAAGTGGCGGGCTTTGGCGGGCGGCGGGCAAACCCAGGCCGGCCTGCCATTTTGACAGCTCTAAATACTGTTTGTGGTGACATGAGTGATTTAAGTATAAAAATTCCAAGTGTCTTGTGAAAATTCCAGGAGTGACGTTGATTGCAGCAAAATAATCTGACCCCATACTATTAACAATATTTATAGACATAAGAAAACCAAACGCACTTTCTGAGAAGAAGAAACAAAAAAAATTTAAAATATATATATATATACATATATATGATAATATTTTTCTTGAATTTTCTTTCTTTTTTTATATTAGAAAATAAGAATTCGCATATTTTGTTATGCAATTTTATTTTTTCATGTGCTCTGAATTGAATAAATGCAAAAATTTTTATTCTCACAAAATCGCACAATCTTAATGCATGTTTAGCTTGCATTGACACTGAATAGATTAAAATGCGAATATTTGTTCATGCTCATACCCTCGCGCAACATTTTGAATACATGATTAGGGGACCAAGTATCTAGGCTAAATTGATTAATTGCGTGTGTTAATAATTGTTACTTGGATTGGTTTATGTGCTTACATGATAAATCAATTTAGGTGCATTGTTTGAGGGGGAGCATTTACAAAATATTATGCTTTGAGCTCCAAATATTTCTGTTGTTCTTTCTCTAAGTGTTGCAGAAATTTTTCGATCTAATTTCCCTTGCTACAACGCACTTCATTGAGGGGGACTCATGATCAATCTTTCAATACCTGGGGCTAACGGCATTGATATAGAAATCCAGGGGAGCCTGATTAAAATTATTTGTTAATTAACTCTAATAATTTTGGTGTCTTTCTCTAAGTGATACAGATTTTTCGAGTCTCGTCAAAGGAGCCAGACGTTACTATTTTGAATTACAGGGAGTTAATTGCATTGATTTTAATTCATTGGGGGAGCAATTATGTGGTTTATGATTAAAATATGGCCACTCTGAAAATTTTAGAAAACTTACGATCGAAAAGTGGATCGAAGAAGGTAATTTTCCCTTCTCTCGAGCGAAAATTTTGAAATGGGCATGTCCAATCGAAAACCCAATATGTCATGTCAGCCCGTCAATATTAGTTCACTTTTTGCAGTCGAAAAAGTATTTCTCACGCAAAACCTAATCGTAAAATCTACAGTGTTTCTTCGCCTTCTCTCTCGCAAAACTTAAAAAGACGATTCAATCTTCACTCGAATCTTTCGATTTTTAACCTAAAATTGTCTTTTTAAGGTAGAAACGACACTTATTCGCTGTTTGCATGCGATTAAACTCCGTCTGCGTATTTTGTGTTTTTTCGCTTGATTCTATGTTAAATTTTTGATAGTTTAACCTGTGAAAACCCATATGAAACTTTGCAGAGTCTAAGATCTTTAGATGTGTTTATCGGGTTCGATATCCGTGTTTTATGATAGTTTTGGTGTTTTCGATTGCTCTGGTAGTATTTTGATAATCTGCGTCTTAGAATTAGAATCTAATTTTCCACTACAACTGGGTTTTTGAACGTTTGAAGCAGTTGAAAACTTTCTCGATCGCAAACGGTTTCAGTTGAATTTATATTTTACTGAGATACTGTTTGCATCGAATAAGATTTTTGATCGCTGAATTTTGACGTGGTCGCAAGTTAGATGCCGTAGATCGAAAAATACTTACCGTCGAGAAATCTAATTAGAATCTTATGCGAGCGAAATTGATAAAATAGATGCAAAGTTTCGAGCGCAAAACTTGACATCGAAAATAGTATTTCCGATTTCATTTTATTTCGGTCGTAAAATTTTTAGCGGCGAGAAAATTAATTTTCGATGCTAAAATTTCTCAATCGTAAAAATACGCGGCAATTTGTTCGATGCAAAATTTTCTCGTCGATTGACTTAGTTTTTCGTTGAAATTTTTCTCGATCGGCAAACATAGAAGCAAATACATCACTTAGGATCGATATCATTTCTCGCTCGACAAATTTCAAAACGAAAAAATTTTATTCACTCGACAAAAGTTTTTCGATAGTAATACCTAGGAAAACTTTCTCGATCATAAATTTACGTGGACATTTTTCTCGCTCGTAAAATTGATCGTATACAGTACTTAACGTAACATTCAACACTTAGAAGAAATTATTTAAGTCATTATCACTGTAGCGAATCTAGAGAACAAATTTTCGATCACAAATTCAACGGATAAATTGATAATTCTCAGCACTTAGGTAATTCAATTGGAAATTTAATTCTCGAGCGAAAAATCTCACGGATCGAACAATGCGATTTGCGCATAAAACACTTAGAAAGTTTTCGATATACTTCCTATGTGTCTCATATGCTACTTTTGAAAATAACATTAAAAACCATCCCTTTTGTTCATATTCGTATGACCTATGTGCAAAGTTATATATTTTATGTCTATCAAACATCATTAAAAACTTAACGTGTTTGAGATAGCGATTTAGGTTAGCAATGAATATAAGAAAGTCTACGGAGGTGTTGACGTCGCTGAGAATTGATAAAAATCAAACAATTGAGAGATTTGTTTATGGTACTCACGGTGGTTGCTCACGGAAGGTGAGCACCATAGCAAACCTCTATATATCTATATATATGTATATATATATATGATAATATTTTTTCTTGAAGTTTCTTTCTTTTTTTATATTAGAAAATATGAATGCGCTCATTTTGTTATGCAATTTTATTTTTGCATGTGCTCTGAATTGAATAAATGCAAAATTTTTTATTCTTACAAAATCGCACAATCTGAATGCATGTTTAGCTTGCATTGACACTGAATAGATTAAAATGCGAATATTTGTTCATGCTCATACCCTCGCGCAACATTTTGAATACATGATTAGGGGACCATGAATCTAGGCTAAATTGATTAATTGCGTGTTTTAATAATTGTTACTTGGATTGGTTTATGTGCTTACATGATAAATCAATTTAGGTGCATTGTTTGAGGGGGAGCATTTACAAAATATTATGCTTTGAGCTCCAAATATTTCTGTTGTTTTTTCTCTAAGTGTTGCAGAAATTTTTCGATCTAATTTCCCTTGCTACAACGCATTTCATTGAGGGGAACTCATGATCAATCTTTCAATACCTGGGGCTAACGGCATTGATATAGAAATCCAGGGGAGCCTGATTAAAATTATTTGTTAATTAACTCTAATAATTTTGATGTCTTTCACTAAGTGATACAGATTTTTCGAGTCTCGTCAAAGGAACCAGACGTTACTATTCTGAATTACAGGGAGTTAATTGCATTGATTTTAATTCATTGGGGGAGCAATTATGTGGTTTATTATTAAAATATGGCCACTCTGAAAATTTTAGAAAACTTACGATCGAAAACTGGATCGAAGAAGGTAATTTTCCCTTCCAGTTTCTCGAGCGAAAATTTTGAAATGGGCATGTCCAATCGAAAACCAAATATATCATGTCAACCCGTTAATATTAGTTCACTTTTTGAAGTCGAAAAAGTATTTCTCACGCAAAACTAATCGTAAAATCTACAGTGTTTCTTCGCCTTCTCTCTCGCAAAACTTAAAAAGACGATTCAATCTTCACTCGAATCTTTCGATTTTTCACTTAAAATTGTTTTTTTAAGGTAGAAACGACACTTATTCGCTGTTTGCATGCGATTAAACTCCGTATGCGTCTACATTTTGTGTTTTTTCGCTTGATTCTATGTTAGATTTTTGATAGTTTAACCTGTGAAAACCCATATGAAACTTTGCAGAGTCTAAGACCTTTAGATGTGTTTATCGGGTTCGACATCCGTGTTTTATGATAGTTTTGGTGTTTTCGATTGCTCTGGTAGTATTTTGATAATCTGCCTCTTAGAATTAGAATCTAATTTTCCACTACAACTGGGTTTTTGAACGTTTGAAGCAGTTGAAAACTTTCTCGATCGCAAACGGTTTCAGTTGAATTTATATTTTACTGAGATACTGTTTGCATCGAATAAGATTTTTGATCGCTGAATTTTGACTTGGTCGCAAGTTAGATGCCGTAGATCGAAAAATACTTACCGTCGAGAATTAGAATCTTATGCGAGCGAAATTGATAAAATAGATGCAAAGTTTCGAGCGCAAAACTTGACATCGAAAATAGTATTTCCGATTTCATTTTATTTCGGTCGTAAAATTTTTAGCGGCGAGAAAATTAATTTTTCGATGCTAAAATTTCTCAATCGTAAAAATACGCGGCAATTTGTTCGATCCAAAATTTTCTCGTCGATTGACTTAGTTTTTCGTTGAAATTTTTCTCGATCGACATACATAGAAGCAAATACATCACTTAGGATCGATATCATTTCTCGCTCGACAAATTTCAAAACGAAAAAATTTTATTCACTCGACAAAAGTTTTTCGATAGTAATACCTAGGAAAACTTTCTCGATCATAAATTTACGTGGACATTTTTCTCGCTCGTAAAATTGATCGTATACAGTACTTAACGTAACATTCAACACTTAGAAAAAATTATTTAAGTCATTATAACTGTAGCGAATCTAGAGAACAAATTTTCGATCACAAATTAAACGGATAAATTGATAATTCTCAGCACTTAGGTAATTCAATTGGAAATTAAATTCTCGAGCGAAAAATCTCACGGATTGAACAGTGCAATTTGCGCATAAAACACTTAGAAAGTTTTCGATATACTTCCTATGTGTCTCATATGCTACTTTTGCAAATAACATTAAAAACCATCCCTTTTGTTCATATTCGTATGACCTATGTGTAAAGTTATATATTTTATGTCTATCAAACATCATTAAAAAATTAACGTGTTTGAGATAGCGATTTAGGTTAGCAATGAATATAAGAAAGTCTACGGAGGTGTTGGCGTCGCTGAGAATTGATAAAAATCAAACAATTGAGAGATTTGCTTATGGTACTCACGGTGGTTGCTCACGGAAGGTGGGCACCATAGCAAACCTCTATATATATATATGATAATATTTTTTCTTGAATTTTCTTTCCTTTTTTTTATATTAGAAAATATGAATTCGCACATTTTGTTATGCAATTTTATTTTTGCATGTGCTCTGAATTGAATATATGCAAAAAATTTTATTCTCACAAAATCGCACAATCTGAATGCATGTTTAGCTTGCATTGACACTGAATTAAAATGCGAATATTTGTTCATGCTCATACCCTCGCGCAACATTTTGAATACATGATTAGAGGACCATGTATCTAGGCTAAATTGATTAATTGCGTGTTTTAATAATTGTTACTTGGATTGGTTTATGTGCTTACATGATAAATCAATTTAGGTGCATTGTTTGAGGGGGAGCATTTACAAAATATTATGCTTTGAGCTCCAAATATTTCTGTTGTTCTTTCTCTAAGTGTTGCAGAAATTTTTCGATCTAATTTCCCTTGCTACAACGCACTTCATTGAGGGGGACTCATGATCAATCTTTCAATACCTGGGGCTAACGGCATTGATATAGAAATCCAGGGGAGCCTGATTAAAATTATTTGTTAATTAACTCTAATAAATTTGATGTCTTTCTCTAAGTGATACAGATTTTTCGAGTCTCGTCAAAGGAGCCAGACGTTACTATTATGAATTACAGGGAGTTAATTGCATTGATTTTAATTCATTGGGGGTGCGATTATGTGGTTTATGATTAAAATATGGCCACTCTGAAAATTTTAGAAAACTTACGATCGAAAACTGGATCGAAGAAGGTAATTTTCCCTTCCAGTTTCTCGAGCGAAAATTTTGAAATGGGCATGTCCAATTGAAAACCCAATATGTCATGTCAGCCCGTTAATATTAGTTCACTTTTTGCAGTCGAAAAAGTATTTCTCACGCAAAACCTAATCGTAAAATCTACAGTGTTTCTTCGCCTTCTCTCTCGCAAAACTTAGAAAGACGATTCAATCTTCACTCGAATCTTTCGATTTTTAACCTAAAATTGTCTTTTTAAGGTAGAAACGACACTTATTCGCTGTTTGCATGCGATTAAACTCCGTCTGCGTCTACATTTTGTGTTTTTTCGCTTGATTCTATGTTAGATTTTTGATAGTTTAACCTGTGAAAACCCATATGAAACTTTGCAGAGTCTAAGACCTTTAGATGTGTTTATCGGGTTCGATATCCGTGTTTTATGATAGTTTTGGTGTTTTCGATTGCTCTGGTAGTATTTTGATAATCTGCGTCTTAGAATTAGAATCTAATTTTCCACTACAACTGGGTTTTTGAACGTTTGAAGCAGTTGAAAACTTTCTCGATCGCAAACGGTTTCAGTTGAATTTATATTTTACTGAGATACTGTTTGCATCGAATAAGATTTTTGATCGCTGAATTTTGACTTGGTCGCAAGTTAGATGCCGTAGATCGAAAAATACTTACCGTCGAGAAATCTAATTAGAATCTTATGCGAGCGAAATTGATAAAATAGATGCAAAGTTTCGAGCGCAAAACTTGACATCGAAAATAGTATTTCCGATTTCATTTTATTTCGGTCGTAAAATTTTTAGCGGCGAGAAAATTAATTTTTCGATGCTAAAATTTCTCAAACGTAAAAATACGCGGCAATTTGTTCGATGCAAAATTTTCTCGTCGATTGCCTTAGTTTTTCGTTGAAATTTTTCTCGATCGACAAACATAGAAGCAAATACATCACTTAGGATCGATATCATTTCTCGCTCGACAAATTTCAAAACGAAAAAATTTTACTCACTCGAGAAAAGTTTTTCGATAGTAATACCTAGGAAAACTTTCTCGATCATAAATTTACGTGGACATTTTTCTCGCTCGTAAAATTGATCGTATACAGTACTTAAAGTAACATTCAACACTTAGAAAAAATTATTTAAGTCATTATCACTGTAGCCAATCTGGAGAACAAATTTTCGATTACAAATTAAACGGATAAATTGATAATTCTCAGCACTTAGGTAATTCAATTGGAAATTTAATTCTCGAGCGAAAAATCTCACGGATACAGTGCGATTTGCGCATAAAACACTTAGAAAGTTTTCGATATACTTCCTATGTGTCTCATATGCTACTTTTGAAAATAACATTAAAAACCATCCCTTTTGTTCATATTCGTATGACCTATGTGCAAAGTTATATATTCTATGTCTATCAAACATGCAATAAATTGTTCAAATTTTAGAGTTTGATATGATAATTTTCGACTTCAATTTAGTATTGAACTAAAGTTTTGTTTTTAATTCTTTTTCAGATTGATCACTATCCAACATACAACCACATTTATGACAAGAACATGTATCTCAATGTCTTGGACACAAACTTCCAGCTCCATCTGACAACATTTCGATGTCCAGACCAGATAATAGTGTCCATTCTTCAAGGCCATCCCCTGTGGTATGCGCTTACGACAACTCCATCAGTGCCAATGGTCTACCTTCAACAGTTGTGGGGATGCATAAAGGGTCTAGTAATTGAAGGAGCGTACCACTTCACCTCGGTACTCGGAACAAGACACGCCAGCTTCAGCAAAAATGATTTTGGCCTCGTCTTGGATCTCCACTTCAGCAACAATTACGACCCTTGGCCAACGGATGCTGAGATGGTACGAGACTTTCTCCAAATGAGATACAGGTCGCCGCTCACCAAATGTTTTAGTTGGACGTCTGATTCTCGTGGGGACGAGAGAGGAGACACCTGACGGTCCTTAATCTCAGCATTAACCGAAAAGTCCGTAAGTCTAAGGATTCTAGGTGGGTGACTACATAGCCGAATATGACTTATCCATTGACGCCACATAGTATCGGTAGTGTCACAGATTACCTGAAAGGTTGTGGGTCGTGATGGAGATATCGATGATCGGAGAGATCGCGTATTCGGACATACGGTTCGTATTCGTCTCGATCACATGACTAGGATGTTGTCAATGATTGAACGAATGAGTATAGCAGCCTCAGACCGATAGGGTCACTGACGGATTTGCTTTCGCGATTTCGGTTTGTCGTTAGATGCCTAGGTCCGCAAGTGTTAGGAAATGGGACTCGGGCCAGCGACGAAACGCAACTGACTTTACGGAGGTGATTGCCGGGCTTTGACTATATCGGGATTCACCGCCTATATTCGTATAGGTTAACGTCTTATGACGTAATTGGAGAACGACGATTGTAAAGCATTCGGCCGAAGCTTTGAAAGCTCACTCATATTAGACACGGAGCAGAGTTTAAATAATCGGTTCGGTCTCGATTATAACATAGAGTTGGGTTAGTGAGTTTGACATTTACATGGCTCTCAGCTAGCCGGGACTCAAGTGAAAGGTGTAAGAGTTATTTAAATCTATACACTATAGTCGGTTCGCCCGGATTTCGATTAGATCAAAATTCGTCTCAATTGCTAGGTGAATACCGGGATTCGCGGATTCTTCCCGTGCAGTTGAGATGGACCTAGAGAGTCGCGCTTAAAAATGGTAATGACCTCGAACGAAAATGGCGGGCTTTTCTCTGGAACATAGCCAATGGGATTCGTTAAGGTAGCGACATAGTTGATTGTCGACGATTTAGTTAAGTTCCGATGAGGGTCACGGAAATAATAAGGTTAAATGCTTAATTAATTAACTAAGTGAGGCTCAATTGTAATTAAAATAATTAGATTTGATTTGGTTATTTTATTATTTTTCTACAACACTTGTCATGTTCTCATAAAATCCAAGAGTATGACTCACATGCCACCTCATCCATTGTGGCAAGTTATGGAAGTGTCCACATGTCCAAGGCCAAGTCAACATGCATATTTTTAGTTTATTCCATTTTGGCCCATGGGGTTTCTAAGTTGTAATTAAAATAATTAGATTGGATTTAGTTATTTTATTATTTAAAATTGAGGGACTAAATTGAGAATCTAAAAACCTCATGGGCCAAACTGGAATAAACTAAAAATGTGCGTGTTGACTTGATCTTGGACATGAACTTGCCACAATGGATGAGGTGCATGTGAGTCCCACAATGGATGAGGTGGCATGTGTGTCATACTCTTGGATTTTATGAGAACATAACAAGTGTTGTAGAAAAATAATAAAATAACCAAAGTGGATTTTTTACTACAATGAAAATAACTCTCATGGGCTTAGGTATAAAGAAAACAAAATGAGATACATGCATAACTGATAACAACAAGGAAGTAATGTTAGTGAGTTTCCAAGAATACTTGGTCACTTTGCTCTAAAAAAACTAGAGAATTAGAAAGAGTGTACTTGGTACTTCTTAAGTCACATTATTCAAGCCACGGGTTCGTTTGATGAAGCCCGATGCCCGAACCGAACTGCGTCTAAGATATGGATGCCAAGAGAATACACAGCATAGGAAAGAGTGAGAGATAAGGCCGATCTAATAGCCAAGAACACTCTAATGCAAGGCATCCCAAACCACATTTATCGTCAGATCGACAGCATTCCTACAGCTAAGGTAATGTGGGATGAGTTGCATAAAATGATGCAAAGGACAGAAGTCGGTATCAAGGCCAAGAAGGCTAATATTCTCCCAGCTTACGACTCCTTCAGAGTTAAACCCGAGGAATGCCTACATGATCTCTATCAGAGGTATCTCACACTCTTGAATGAGATGACGAAAATCGAAATCACAAAGACGAACATGGAAATAAACATACGATTTCTTTCCTCTCTGCCCTCAGTGGAAGAAAATATCCACTCAAATCTGACAAAATAAAGATCTTGCGGAGTTGGATATTCACGCCATGTTTGACAATCTGGCTCAACACGAGGAAGATATAAGCGAGATTCAGAAGGAGCAGAAGGGCAAACTTATTGAAGATACGATTGCCCTTCTCTCAGAGAAGAGAAGCTCTAAACCATGCAAAGAGAAGATCATCAAGCCTCCTACCCCCTCAGTGTCGGAAGTTGTTAGGTCCTACGATTAACAACTCAATGATCTTAGGCATGAATTCTAAGTAATTCGATGATAATGGTCGACACTGAAATTTGATCAAAAAACTCAAATGAAGAACAAGAGAGAGAATTCGAGTAGAGTGAGAAAGTTACTATTGTTTCTCTCTCTAGAAATTGAATTGCAAGCCTTTCGGATCAATTTCCAAAACTTTCTCTATTGATTGCGATTGATTACAAAGTATTTACACCAAACACACTTGGTATAAATATCTAATTAGTCCTAAACTAAGGACGACTATAAGAAAAGCCCCAAAATACAATGACAACTAATGAAATCAAGCACAATTAAAATTGATACTCTACAGGCTCCCCCGTTGTGCTTGATTGCGTCTCCGTGCTGTTTGTCCTCGCCAGGCATAGTATGATCTGCGCAAGCCCAGCGCGTACTCAAAGTTCCTGAGCGTTTTCCTCAGCTTCAGGCACTCCTCGATGTCGTCTAACAACTCCATCAGGAGCGGCTGTTCTCTCACGAACATGTGGATCCTCAGCATTGTATCTCTATTGATTTCTTCCAACCCCTGCTCAATATTCCTCCTGATGACCTTGAGCGTCCCATCGCAAAATTTATGAATCTCAGTCTTCATCATCAACCTATTCTTCTTAGCTACTGTATTGTGGTAGGTGATGCCTAGGACTGAGCTGATGCGCACATGATTGCTTGGAAGCCCTTCGATCTTAGGTCCTTTGTTGAGCGGTTCGGCCATGTTGACCTTCTTCATGTTGCTCTCCAGAGCGATCTGAAGGTCATGCGCTGCAAAGTATTTGACTTGGTGCATCATAAATCGGTAGAGCCCTTCGAGGCCTTCTTTCTTGACGAAGCCTTGAGGACCTTTGTACTTCTCCACGTACAGCTGAAAGAGGTTGTATACCTCGTCGGCAGGGAGATACGGAAGGTCGCTCTCTCTTAGTTCCTCTCGGGTTCTGTCCACTCGCTCAATGAAGTCCTCCTTTAGCACGGTAGACGCTGAGAAGCTGGCAAATCGGGGAGAGACTCTTATAGAGGCTCTTGACTTGTCCTATAGTCATCTCCAGCCTTACGTCAGGTCCTAATTGGTTCAGCATCCAGAGGTATGTCATCCTCTTCTGCTGATCCCAGTGAGAGATCCCTCTTAGCTCGAATTCATTCGGCTTCTTGACCCTGTCCGGTGACCTCCAAATGTTTTCACGGACTTCTTCAAGAAATGGCATCTCTATTCGGATATTCTCCCACGGCGTGTCGATCCGAACGATTCCTTGCATTTGTCTTGTGGGGAACCCGCTCGTTGTGCAATCAACTCTGGTAGCCTTGGGATATCTCGCTGGTAGTCTTCTCCTTCTTGAAGTTCGTCATCTTCTAAGATTACGAGGTCTACGGAGGCTTGTTGCAGGAAGTGCCGAACGTCCTGAAGCCGTTGTCTTTGATGCTCCTCGGGCATGGAATGGGTCATCCACTGTCCTTCGAAGATGTATTTGTCCAGAACCTCGT
This sequence comes from Craterostigma plantagineum, assembly GCA_027422505.1. Classification (NCBI taxonomy): domain Eukaryota; kingdom Viridiplantae; phylum Streptophyta; class Magnoliopsida; order Lamiales; family Linderniaceae; genus Craterostigma; species Craterostigma plantagineum. The sequence goes on along the minus strand of JAPQWV010000669.1, from coordinate 110,632 downwards.
GTGGATTGACGCCATGTCTTGATGGTCCCGGTTGGTCTGGAGCGACCGAGGGAGTAGCTTGGGTAGCTACTAGGGCTACGAGCATCGCGGCACTTGCTTCTTCTTCCGGAAGCAAGGGGCTTGTCAGAATCGGTGGTGTGGGTGGAGGCATCCTTAGGTGAAAGGTTGGTGGGTCGATATGGGTAGAAGGTATTTAAATTTCGATACGGTATCATACCGAAATTTCGATACCGTATCGGTATCATACCTTCTATACCATTCACACGGAGGGTTTTTTACCATGCGTGTCTCGTAACTCGTTAATTCGTTGTTTTCGAATTTTTAGTCAATTCAAACTCCTTAGGCCCAATAAGATAGATCATTAATAACAAATTTTACAAAATAAAAAAGATTTTTAATTCATAAAATAACCTTAAATAATTTACATATACGTATTAGTCAGTCTCATTAGTAAGACAAAGAATAATCACAAAATACAACCTTATATAAAGATTAATTAAAATAAACTGTTATTTAAAAAAATTTGTGAAAAAGTAATTGCATTGCATCTTCACGCTTTCAAAATCCTGAAGAAAAAACATTAAAAAGGCCAAAATAAAACGTAACTTGAGTTAGGTATATAAGTAAAATATGGTGGGCGTCAATAATTTTAAAAGGTTGGGTATAGTTAATAATTTATGGGCTAAATAAATTTATGAAGATCCTTATAATACTTTTATCCATTTGATATATTTTTGAAATAATATAATATATGTAGGTGTGTGTATATATATAAATATATAATGTTTAAAATTTTAGTATTTCGGTATAATCGGTATACCTAATTTTTAAAATTTTCATACCATTACCATACCGAAAATTTTCGGTACGGTATCATACCTTACCAAAAACTTCGGTATACCAAAATTTTCGATATTTTCGATACGTTACGATACGATAAGGACGATATATCGGTATTTCGGTATATTTCACCAGCCCTAGAGGTGTGAGGCTGGGCTGTGACGAGGTGCCTTCGGAGATAGGTGCTTTCCCAGTGTCCGTGCGGGATGTCTCTATGGCAGCAAGAACTCTCTCCATTATTTTGTCTTCAAGCGACTGAACAGCAGCGGAGAGAGCGGCTTGGAATTGCTCGTTCGTCACAAATGTTGCGGACACCTCCTTGGATGTACCAGGACGACTGATGTCGCCTGTTATCAACCCTTCAGCAGACACCGGTTCCTCAGGTTGGCTCACAGTCACTTGAGGTTGTGACTCTATGAGACTTCCACCCAATCCTCGAGTCGAATCTGGAAGATTCTCCTCTATGGGTGTTAAGGCAGGCTCGGTTTGCGCCTGCGGACCAGACACCATTAGATTTGGTTGCGGCTCAAGATTGAGCGAAGAGTGCGCACAACACTTGTAGAAGTGGTCAGCATGGTATCTGGTGCGGTGGTGACGGTGGGGAAGAGGGACTCCATTTGTATACTGAGTCGTCTGGGAGTCCGTCTTATCAGGCTATTCTCCTCATCTGACTCCGTGTCGGATGGGTAGCTGTGTGAGGAGTGAGGTCACGATCTATGTCCACAGGAGCCTGATCCGTCACCTGCGGAAGCGTGCTTTGCCCCATTTAAACCTCGGGTTGTGCTTCTTGTAGAGGAGCCTCCTTAATAGGCTCTTCAAGCACGCCTACATGTACGGGCACTTCCACTTGAAGTTCGTGTTCAGGAGACTCGAGCGCCATCTCAGTAGCCACGATGTCTATTAGTGTATCATCCACGTCGAGCATTTGCACTTCGACCAGAGGGGGCTCCATTTCAAGCTCCTGAGCGACGTCATCAATCATCGTGTCCTCAGGGCTAGGTTTTTGTTGAGGTTGGGGAGGGCTAACTCCAAATCTGTCGGGGGCCCTCGAATCATCTCCTCGGTGAGGTGATTCTCCCGGAAGTACATTCGGTATACGTCTCCTCTTGGGTCAGCGAGACGTAGAAGCTCGAAAGGAATCGGCATCGACGATTGGTCCAAGTCCGTGAGCCGTGGATAATGAAAGAATTTGAGCCTGGGTGGTTGATAATTTCCTCCAGGAGGTAGACAAGGGATGGACTCGTGCATCTCCATGAATTCCTTCATGATTACATTAAACCACCGAGCGTAGGGCACATTTCGATCTCCGATTCTCCTTTTGCCGAATCTGGTCTACAAGATAATTCCAGATCAGCTGCGTGAAATCGTAATTTCTGGAGAATGCGAGTCCGTGAAAGATCCGCAGTATGTTGCCATTGCCCTTGTCGAAGCCGGCATGCTTGGGGGATAGACACTTGTTCACAATCCCGAACAGTGTCTTCCACGGATGAGGGATACCGCTGCTCTGGACCTGAGCTAGCTTGGTGAGCTGCGGTTGATATCCCATCTGCATGAAATCATGCACATTTCTGCGTCTGATGGGAGCGGGTCGTAGTTTGCGCTGTATGGCAAGTCCAGAATCATCCCGAACTGGTTCTTGTCCATATGTATGTGCCGCGTCCCAATTATGGTTGAACTTGTCGTCTACTTTCAGGAAATGTTTGGAACAGAGAACTTACAATAATACAACGCTCCATTATCCACTGCTCCTTGTATACATCCCCAGAATTGCTGGAGATAGACGACCATTGGCACCGATGCGGTGACCGTCAATGCATGCCAGATGGGGTGGCCTTGCAGAATTGATATGATGATATCATCTGGACACCGAAAGGTGGTCAGATCGAGTTGAAAATTTGTATCATGGACCTTCACGTACAAATTATGGTCGTAGATATGATTGTATCGTGGGTACCGATCCATCTCAAGCATAAAAGATATAAAAAGTTCATTAGTTCAAAATTTAATTTTAGTAGAAAATTGATTTAATTTCATCAAACTATAATATTATATCAAGTCATGACATGTTTGATGAATTTTGAATTGAAATCGTGTAGTATGCATATAGTATGATTGATTTTGAAAAATTTAATGGCATGATTGTAATTTCGAATTAAACATATAACGCGTGAAGAGAGTTCGGAATTTTTCTAAGTATTTGATCGCGGGAAATGTCACTGTTCATGCCGAGATATTTTTCGCTCGATAAATTTGGTTTTCAAATTGATTTCCTATGCATTAATTTCAATTGAAATAACTCCGTTTAATTTTGTGATTGAGAAAATTTTACTCGCTAATTTTCGCTACAGCGTAAAAGACTTAGAAAAAAAAATCTTCTAAGTGTTGAAGTTGGTATCGTGAGACTGTAGCCGATCAATTTTACGATCGAGAAAAATTCCGCGTAAATTTACGATCGAGAAATTATTTCTCAGGTAAATTTACTATCGAAAAATTTTCCTCGATTGAATAAAATTTTTCGATTTGAAATTTGTCGAGCGGTATGTGATTTTCGATCCTAAGTAAAATTTTCGCAGCGGTATTTTTCTATCGAGAAATTAGTCAAAGAAAGAAAAACTAAGTCAATCGTCGAGAAATTTTTTCGATCAATTAAATCCTAAGCGGCGAATTTTACGATCGAAAAATTATGCGTTGAAAAATTAATTTTTCGCTGCTAAATTTTTGCGACCGATATAAATTAACTCGAAATTCTATTTTGCGATAGTAAGTTTTATGCTCGATCTAATTTGCATCTAAATTGTCTATTCAGCGCTTAAATTTTTCGCTCGCAGAAAATCCTAATTAGATTTCTCGACGGGATTTTTCGGTCAAAATCTTCTTTCTTAGCGACTAAGTCAGAATTTAGCGAACTAAGACTAATTAGATACAAACAGTATCTCAATTGAATCGGAATTCAATTAAGACTCTTTGCGATCGACAAAGTTCTTCGATGGCTTCAAACATTCAAATACCCAGTTTCTTTCAAAACTCAACTTAGTGGTCTAAAATGCAGATTTTCGAAAGTTTAAACTACCAGATTCATAGAAAACATCAAAACTATCTTAAGTGCATGCATTAACCCAGATTAAACTCGTAAACATGCCTAAATCACTATAAAATAGTATACGGTTTTCTCAGTTTGAAGAACAGTCGAGAATCTAATCCTAATCATGCGAAAAACTATAAAATGCAGATGCTAATGGAGTTAAATCGCACGCAAATATCAAATGAATCTCATTTCTACCTTAAACAGACAATTTGGTGTTGAAAATCGAAAGATTTGTGAGAGATTTGAACTGTCTGTGAAAGTTTTTCGAGAGAGAAATTTTTGCGATTTAGGTTTGCGTGAGATAAAGTTTTTCGACTGACAAAAAGTGAACTTTTATTAACTCGCTGTAAGTCAATGTTGGGTTTGCGATTGGACGTTTTGCGATTAAATGGATCAGGCCCATTACTATTTGCGCTCGAGAAATATTGATTCGAAAATTTCTCTTAAATTCAATTTCTCTATCGCAAATTATCGCGGCCAATCAAAATCGTTCCCAACCCTGTTTACGATCGAGAAACATATGATTGCCAAATAATTCTTATATCCAATTTTTCGATTGTAAGTACTTCTAAAATTTTCAGATTGATCCGTATTTCAAATAAAATCACATTGTAATGCTCCCCCTCAGAATTAAAATAAATGCAATTAACTCCCTGAATTTTCTGTGTAATAACGTCTAGCTCCCCTGGCAGAAAAAAATATGTACCACTCAGAGAAATAAAACGTTAGAAATAATAGAGTTAATCAACAATTATTTTTAGCATGTTTTCCTTTCAAATATCTGTGACAATAGCTCCTTGTCTTGTATTGTCGACGTCTCACTCCTTTATTTTGTTTGAAGAAATCTGAAATACTTAGAGAAAAACGTCAAAAATATTTGGAGCTAATGCACGATTTTTATATTTACTCCCCCTCAAGTAATGCGCAAGAATTGACTTGACAAACATATGAAATCAATTCAAGTAACAAGCAAAAATACACAATTTACCTAGTAAGCACATATACATGGTCCCCAAAAACATGTATTGAAGATATTGCGCGAGGATAAGAGCAACGAAAAATTTATCGCATTTTAAACAATTTAGTACCAATGCAATCTAAAATTGCATTTAGAATGTGCGAAAAACTAAAGAAATTCGCATTTATTCAATTCAACGCACATAACATTTCATGTCAAAATGTGCGAACTTTTTCCTTTCACGATTTTTTTTTTTATGTATATTACTATTATTATAGTATGGGGTCAGATTATTTTGCTTCGATCAATCGTCACACCTAAAATTTTACGAGACATTTGAAAGAAGAAAATGCCGTCAAGTCATGTCGTCAAACTATAGTCCTCAGTTCATAGACTGGTCCATTTTGACAACTCTCACTAGGTTCGCTCTTGCACACAATTATTTCTAACTTGGGATTTTTATATTTATATCACTCAAGTCAACACAAGCAATTTTAAGTCAATTTACCTGTGATCGAGGCATTTTTTAATCATTTCACCTAAGCGAGAGACCGTCTTTTGGAATCAAAGGGTTTTGTAAGGGTTTTAGTTTGGCTAGGACTTAGAAGGGAAGGAATTTAGAAGTGAGATTATCTCTTCGTCATCTTCCATTTCTACGTCCATCTCCTTTTTTTTCGGCGTCTTCCTTCTTTTCAATCTTTTCTCCCTCTTTTTCTTTCAGGAACTATCCCTTTTTATGCTATGCTCAAGCTGAAGCTCCGCTTCTCCACGAGGCTATATGAGATTATCGTAGGCGAAGTTCTTCTTGTTGGTTCTCGGGCCGATACCGTGCTCATCTTCTCTTAATCCCTAGAAAGGTTTCAGAGATTATCTTTTTGGAAAAGTTCACGGTTATGGAATTCATACCCAAGGCTGCGCTCCTCTTCTCGTTTCCCGATATAAGACCGAATTATCGTTGGAGAAGTTCACTTCGTGGTGCTCCTCTTTCTAGCCATTCTGACGAGAGTACGAGATTATCGTTGGAGAAGTTCACAGCAGAATCCATTTCACCTTCTAAGAGATAGTCGAAAGGCAGGTTCCTTTGGTCTGATTTTTGCGCGTTGAGCAATGCCTTCTTTTGTCATCATCCTCCTTATTTTCTCCCCCTCCTTTTCTCGTTTGAACAACCATCCGAAGAGTAGAATACGGTTGAAGGCTAGGAATGGGATTCAAAGGAAGAAAATGACATCGGAGATGGCTCAAAGTGGATGACTAAGGGCTAATGTGAGGGAAAAATTTAATAAGGCCGAGTGAGGATTAACCTAAGCGCCCTTATCATTTTCCTAACGATCTAAGGCAAGATGAGTATGAAGCCAAGTATCACTAGTTAAGACAAGTAACCGATGTGTGACTCACTCGAGAAATAGATAAGGAAAATAACAAGGCTAGAATCCTAACATATATATAGTGGCTTTGTGTCTAGTGGAGCAACCTAATGACCTTTAGACACAAGAATGCGACTTAGACTGATAAAATTAAGCAATTAAATCGATCGCATGTCGGGGAAAAATTCTAAGTGACTTTAGATCAGAGCATCCTAAAGGATTTCGTCATCCCCAAAATTATATATATTTATAATGTTTTTGAATTATTTTATTAATTTTTTTAAAAATTTATTTATTTCACGCAAGATAAAGCAAATAGGCAAAGAAAACACATAGCACAGATGTGGCAGCCCCGCCTTCCACCACTACTTTCTTAATTAGTCTACGCGACTAATGTCCTAAAAATGAAAAGATCGTACGAAATTTCGTATAAAATTTTTCATTTCATAAAAAGGAATCGTAAGTGTTCCTACAAAAATTATCGTGGGTCCTATTCACATAGGAAAGCGCGCATGCGTGTCAAAATAAATCTATCTACTGGGCCTCCACGAGGTCGCATCCATGCACACACTTCCATCTCAAAAGCCCACGGAAGCTTCAAAAGTTGGCCTCGCCGTGAAAATGATCACGTACCGTGATCGCGGGGTCCTACAACACATAAAAACGTGGAGTGAGCTTATAAAGCTCAGTAAGTTAAAATCATGCATGCAATGCACGTGACCTAAATAGCGAAGGCATCCGTGCCAATGCTATCTACACCTCACATTCTTCCTGACCTTTCTCACCTTCTTCTTGACCTTTCATAACATATTTGGGCCCTCGACTTTCAATCTTACTTTGCACCATATAGAGCTCAAACCCCTAAGGGTAAAAGTGGCAGTACACACACTGGGAGGCTAAATCCGAGTACTCAATCTGTGCGTAACCCTATGGTGCCTTTCAATCCCAATGCGGTACACACTGAGAGGCTACTAGTGCCTTTCAATCCCAGTGTGATCCACACTGAGAGGCTACTAGTGCCTTTCAATCCCAATGCCGTCCCATTGAGAGGCTAACCCGGCACACAAATTTCGTTTAACCCTAAGGCGCCTTTCCATCCCAATGCGGTGTGACACGCGGGCGCATCTCACTGGTAGCTTACTGCGAGGTCGCCAACACTCGAGGTTCCCTCGGTGCCGCTCATAACCCCGAGTCGCATCCTCCAGGTTGCATCTCCCGCTACGGGGTATTCCCCCTACCTTTCGTGATTCAGGTAATTCGGCTTCGTGAATCGCCGTGGCAGCATAGAAGAGCCGAGACTCGTCATTGAGTCGACACAAATGCCAACATCGGCAGATATACATCGCTCTCAAGCGATCTTATACTCATGCACGCTATTTCCCTGACTCTCATACTAGTCGTGCGTGCAGATGCTCATGCCATGAATCATGTAAACATGCGTACAATATTCATAGAATAATTTACGTCACATAAAAATCACATAAATTACGTCACATAGAAATCATAGAAATCACATAAAAATCACATAAGTCATATAGGCAAGTAGTCACACAAAATCATAAAATCACATAACACATAATTTCATGCACATAAAAATTATGTGTTGTAGTTGCGATTTCCACTTACCTGGTATCCTTAGCTATATCGTACGGTAAATCGCTAATCTTCAAACCCTAAGTATGGAAACATATAAAATTAGGGTTTGTTAGTCTAGTTATAATTTTACTAAAATAGCTTTAGAAAACCCTAGTTTCGATTTTATCGGTTTTGAAATAGATCTCTACATCAGTTAAATGAATCTCAACATAAGTTCCAGTATAAATCTCGACATGTCTTAAAATGAATTTCGACATCATATATACCAAAATCCGACATCTAGATACTACATAAGATCTCGATATCTATTGGAATTAAATCTCGAGATGTATGTTAGTCCAATTATAGCAAATGTCGAGATGATCTCTAAATCCCACATGAAATGTCGAGATGTATGTTAACCAAATAATGTTAAGAATTTCGAAATGTACATATATATATTCCATCAAAGATCTCGAGTTAAACCTAAATGTAAATCTCGACATTACACATCAAGATTTCGAGCTAATATATAAATTTTGAAGTTACTTTAAAAATCAAATTTCGGCATGGATTTCAAGATAACTTATCAGCTCGATTTATAATTACACAAGTCCGATATTATATACAAGGTTCAATATCTATATTAACTCAAAAGATCTCGACATGTCTCAAGATACCTCTCGACATGAGTGCCAATGGATCTCGATCTGTACTTGTACATGGATTTTGATATTTACCTTAGAATAAATCTCGATATCAACCTTTATCTCGACATTATATGACTTCGATATAAGAAAGGCGACAATTTTCGATATTGATTAAATAACATCTAAAGATTTCGATATCTCACACCACTAGACATTCAAACCTTAAACCTTTTGACATAGATCTCGAAATTTTTAATCCTTTATAATGACTTCGAACTTATTCCTTCACAACTAACAGAGTTCGAAACCTATCAACTGGGAATTTTATTGCTTGGCATCTAACCTTTCAATCGGGAGCATATCTTCAAGAAGGGTATGAATATCATATGAACCTTTAGCTATTCATTCATTTTCAAGAACCGATTTATACAAACCTATATCTAATTTTCTTTTTCTTTTTCTTTTTGAGCTTAATAATTCCTAAAACCTATTAATATAAAGGTAAAAACATGGAGTTATCGTAACACAAGTTTACCTATTCCCAGCTTGGTGATATCTCTGTTCAACTTCTCTCCTTCGTTCTATTAATATCTCTGTTGGTTTTCGAGGGTTTGTAGGTTTTTTGTTTAATGAACTAAAGTCTTTATTTCTTATCCTTACCATTTGACGTGTTTAGGTAAACAAATGACGTTGATATTAGTTAGTTCTTATCTTATCCTAGTTTTTATCTTATCATTGCGTGTTATTTTAGCTAAGTGACGTGATTTCCTACTTTACACTTACTTGTCAATTACCTTCAAACCTTATAATATCAATTCATTTTATTCCTCTTTTGTTGAATCATCGAATTATACCATCCTATATATAGACTTCTTCGTCATTAAGTAACTAGTGTTCATTCATAATAATTGGGCTTTAACTACGAATCTTAATAGGGTCGAATTGTTATAATTCTAATCATATTTTTGTTAGTTCTTAGTAATTAAAATCAGATATTTCGATTTCCTATTTTTAGCTATTTTTCCTAAGTTCCAACTCTATACTTATTCTAAATCTTGGTTTTTGAAAACCTCTATCTACCCAAGTTAGTGTACCTATTTTAATGTTAACATCGTTTACCCTATGACTAAGGGTTCGGATCTTACCAAACCCTAAGTTCAAAATCTTCCAGGTTATCATGTCATATACTAGAAACCCTAAAATCAATAACTAACCTAATTCCTCTACTTGGTTAGTAATCCTAATAGCATTTAACATATAATCATGCATTTGATATATAATCACGTTGACACATAAAATCATAGAATATGTTCCATGCAATCACGTAAGTCCTAATTCGTAACACATAATATAAATTACCCAACATGAAATCATATAGATACATAAGTCACGTAAAGCACTAAAAATATTAATACTTCTGTTTCACAATTAATCTGTGTGTTACAACTAAGTCTCATATAATCTTAACCTTTTATTTAATTAGTCCAATAAAATCTCAACTTAAATACTTTCACACTAATTATATTGTAAACCCCGTAGATAAATTTTATGGGTATTACATCCTCCCCCCCTTAAAAGAATTTCGCCCCCGAAATTCCGTTAGCTGGAATGATTCAGGGTGACGATAGGTAGGGAGTTGAACTGGCTTGGTTAGGTGGTAGAAATTCACCCTAGGAGATTATCAAAGAATCTTAAAGGATTTTCGAGGATCGAAAGGAATCCTGGTGAAGTAAACATGAAGATTGGCCCCATTAGTGGAACTCGTATTACCTCGAAAAGTTAAGAAGAATTCCTATAATTCTAACTTAGGCAGAGATCAAAAGTTATAAGCGTCCACCACGCTTCCGCTGCACCATTTCGATACTGAAAAGGGGTGTTTCTCGAATTGATCAGAAAAATAGGGGTGTAGGGTTATACCCAAGATATTATGTGAAATTGGGATCTGCCCCCAGGTAATTCAGATACGACTTCCTATTTTGAGCACCTATCTACAATGATCATGATTGAGGTCGGCACTTGGACTGATATCAACCAAGTCGGCTAAAAGAATTCCGAATCTTACCACATAAGTGTTGGGTACAAAAGGAAATGTGGCTCATGAGCCCATTAGAATGCATGTTGAAGTTTATCGGTTAGGAGGGTACCTTCCGTCCCGGATGGATTGTTTTCAGCTTCTTCCGCCGTAAGCATATATACTCGAGCGGGGGCCGTCAGCGGCTTAGCTTGGTTTGCTCCCTGACTTCCAGATGCATTCTCTGGGCAGGCTACGGAGTAGTGGCCTGTCTTGCACATTTAAAGCAGGTGGCGTTTTGGGAGAAACAGACGCCAAGATGACGTCGTGCACATTTCGGACATACGGGTGCATTCGGTTGGGGTCTCCCTTGATTCGGATTTGTTTGTTGAGGTGGTCGAGGGCGGTTTTGAAAATTGGGTTTCACATTCTGAGGAACAAACGGTTTCTTCTAATTATTTCCGTTCCCTTTGGCTCCTTGTTCGAATTTTCTCTTAATTTTCTGGGCTCGCACGATTCTGATTTTGGCTTGTTCAGCCATCAGGGCTCGTTCCGCCATTTGGGCATACATAAACCCTTGGAATCCAGCCATGCCAACGTCACGGTAAAGTTCTGGCTTCAGGCCCTCCATAAACCGCTCAATCTTTAATGCATCCGTACTTACCATGTGTGTGGCGAATCGGGACAATTGTTCGAATTTCCTAATATAATCCGCTACCGTCATTGCTCCCTGGCGAAGATTGATGAACTCGTTCATCCTTTGGGCACGGACGGGAGCAGTGAAATACTTATTGCGGAAAAGTTCTTTGAAACGCTCCCAGGTCATTGTCAATGGATCTTCTAAAGTTAGGATCGTGTCCCACCAGTGGCCGGCGCTTCCCCTTAATAGGTACCCAGCACACAAGGCTTTTTCGGTTTCAGGGGTACGGCTATGCTGGAACATAGTTTCTAGGGTTCGGAGCCAATCCTCAGCCGAGGTTGGGTCAACAGCATCTTCAAAGGTTGGGGGGTTAAGTTTACGAAATCTTTCCCCGACCATTTCGATTCTGTCGGCCTGAGAAGATCCGTTGCTTGATTGCCCACCAGCGTTTTGTTGCTGAATCAGTTGCTGGATTTGGGCGGATTGTTGGCGGACTAGTTCCGCGAGCTGAAGGATAGTCTCATCCCGACTATCAGTAGAGGCTGCGGCTTCTTTACCTTTATCTTCACCCGCACTATTTTCATTTCTCGTTCTACCCATTGTTCTTCTATCCTAACGTTCCTAAGATCAATAAATCATGTAACACCAGAAATTCATAAAAACATAAAACCTACAGGCAAGGCCGCTTCCGTGCTTTTGAGTGTGTGTACATGGACAGTCTGCAGAACCTATATCCTAAGCTCTGATACCACCTGTGGCAGCCCCGCCTTCCACCACTACTTTCTTAATTAGTCTACGCGACTAATGTCCTAAAAATGAAAAGATCGTACGAATCGTATAAAATTTTTCATTTCATAAAAAGGAATTGTAAGTGTTCCTACAAAAATTATCGTGGGTCCTATTCACATAGGAAAGCGCGCATGCCTGTCAAAATAAATCTATCTACTGGGCCTCCACGAGGTCGCATCCATGCACACACTTCCATCTCAAAAGCCCACGGAAGCTTCAAAAGTTGGCCTCGCCGTGAAAATGATCACGTACCGTGATCGCGGGGTCCTACAACACATAAAAACGTGGAATGAGCTTATAAAGCTCAGTAAGTGAAAATCATGCATGCAATGCACGTGACCTAAATAGCGAAGGCATCCGTGCCAATGCTATCTACACCTCACATTCTTCCTGACCTTTCTCACCTTCTTCTTGACCTTTCATAACATATTTGGGCCCTCGACTTTCAATCTTACTTTGCACCATATAGAGCTCAAACCCCTAAGGGTAAAAGTGGCAGTACACACACTGGGAGGCTAAATCCGAGTACTCAATCTGTGCGTAACCCTATGGTGCCTTTCAATCCCAATGCGGTACACACTGAGAGGCTACTAGTGCCTTTCAATCCCAGTGTGATCCACACTGAGAGGCTACTAGTGCCTTTCAATCCCAATGCCGTCCCATTGAGAGGCTAACCCGGCACACAAATTTCGTTTAACCCTAAGGCGCCTTTCCATCCCAATGCGGTCTGACACGCGGGCGCTTCTCACTGGTAGCTTACTGCGAGGTCGCCAACACTCGAGGTTCCCTCGGTGCCGCTCATAACCCCGAGTCGCATCCTCCAGGTTGCATCTCCCGCTACGGGGTATTCCCCCTACCTTTCGTGATTCAGGTAATTCGGCTTCGTGAATCGCCGTGGCAGCATAGAAGAGCCGAGACTCGTCATTGAGTCGACACAAATGCCAACATCGGCAGATATACATCGCTCTCAAGCGATCTTATACTCATGCACGCTATTTCCCTGACTCTCATACTAGTCGTGCGTGCAGATGCTCATGCCATGAATCATGTAAACATGCGTACAATATTCATAGAATAATTTACGTCACATAAAAATCACATAAATTACGTCACATAGAAATCATAGAAATCACATAAAAATCACATAAGTCATATAGGCAAGTAGTCACACAAAATCATAAAATCACATAACACATAATTTCATGCACATAAAAATTATGTGTTGTAGTTGCGATTTCCACTTACCTGGTATCCTTAGCTATATCGTACGGTAAATCGCTAATCTTCAAACCCTAAGTATGGAAACATATAAAATTAGGGTTTGTTAGTCTAGTTATAATTTTACTAAAATAGCTTTAGAAAACCCTAGTTTCGATTTTATGGGTTTTGAAATAGATCTCTACATCAGTTAAATGAATCTCAACATAAGTTCCAGTATAAATCTCGACATGTCTTAAACTGAATTTCGACATCATATATACCAAAATTCGACATCTAGATACTACATAAGATCTCGATATCTATTGTAATTAAATCTCGAGATGTATGTTAGTCCAATTATAGCAAATGTCGAGATGATCTCTAAATCCCACATGAAATGTCGAGATGTATGTTAACCAAATAATGTTAAGAATTTCGAAATGTACATATAGATATTCCATCAAAGATCTCGAGTTAAACCTAAATGTAAATCTCGACATTACACATCAAGATTTCGAGCTAATATATAAATTTTGAAGTTACTTTAAAAATCAAATTTCGGCATGGATTTCAAGATAACTTATCAGCTCGATTTATAATTACACAAGTCCGATATTATATACAAGGTTCAATATCTATATTAACTCAAAAGATCTCGACATGTCTCAAGATACCTCTCGACATGAGTGCCAATCTGTACTTGTACATGGATTTTGATATTTACCTTAGAATAAATCTCGATATCAACCTTTATCTCGACATTATATGACTTCGATATAAGAAAGGCGACAATTTTCGATATTGATTAAATAACATCTAAAGATTTCGATATCTCACACCACTCGACATTCAAACCTTAAACCTTTTGACATAGATCTCGAAATTTTTAATCCTTTATAATGACTTCGAACTTATTCCTTCACAACTAACAGAGTTCGAAACCTATCAACTGGGAATTTTATTGCTTGGCATCTAACCTTTCAATCGGGAGCATATCTTCAAGAAGGGTATGAATATCATATGAACCTTAAGCTATTCATTCATTTTCAAGAACCGATTTATACAAACCTATATCTAATTTTCTTTTTCTTTTTCTTTTTGAGCTTAATAATTCCTAAAACCTATTAATATAAAGGTAAAAACATGGAGTTATCGTAACACAAGTTTACCTATTCCCAGCTTGGTGATATCTCTGTTCAACTTCTCTCCTTCGTTCTATTAATATCTCTGTTGGTTTTCGAGGGTTTGTAGGTTTTTTGTTTAATGAACTAAAGTCTTTATTTCTTATCCTTACCATTTGACGTGTTTAGGTAAACAAATGACGTTGATATTAGTTAGTTCTTATCTTATCCTAGTTTTTATCTTATCATTGCGTGTTATTTTAGCTAAGTGACGTGATTTCCTACTTTACACTTACTTGTCAATAATTACCTTCAAACCTTATAATATCAATTCATTTTATTCCTCTTTTGTTGAATCATCGAATTATACCATCCTATATATAGACTTCTTCGTCATTAAGTAACTAGTGTTCATTCATAATAATTGGGCTTTAACTACGAATCTTAATAGGGTCGAATTGTTATAATTCTAATCATATTTTCGTTAGTTCTTAGTAATTAAAATCAGATATTTCGATTTCCTATTTTTAGCTATTTTTCCTAAGTTCCAACTCTATACTTATTCTAAATCTTGGTTTTTGAAAACCTCTATCTACCCAAGTTAGTGTACCTATTTTAATGTTAACATCGTTTACCCTATGACTAGGGGTTCGGATCTTACCAAACCCTAAGTTCAAAATCTTCCAGGTTATCATGTCATATACTAGAAACCCTAAAATCAATAATTAACCTAATTTCAATTAATTCATCTACTTGGTTAGTAATCCTAATAGAATTTAACATATAATCATGCATTTAATATATAATCACGTTGACACATAAAATCATAGAATATGTTCCATGCAATCACGTAAGTCCTAATTCGTAACACATAAAATTTATAAATTACCCAACATGAAATCATATAGATACATAAGTCACGTAAAGCACTAAACATATTAATACTTCTGTTTCACAATTAATCTGTGTGTTACAACTAAGTCTCATATAATCTTAACCTTTTATTTAATTAGTCCAATAAAATCTCAACTTAAATACTTTGACACTAATTATATTGTAAACCCCGTAGATAAATTTTATGGGTATTACAACAGAACATTTTTAGTAGCACAGAAGATCAGGTAAAGCACATATTACGGAAGATTCAACATGCCTAATTTTCTGACAAGGAATTGAAATCGTTTTTCATCCAATGTCTTGGTGAAAATGTCAGCTAGTTGGTACTCCATGTTCACGAAATACATATCTATGGTGCCTTTTTCTACATGATCTTTGATAAAGTGATATCAAATGTCTATGTATTTTGTGCGTGAGTGATGAACAGGATTGCAAGTGTAACACACTCAACAACTACTACAGGATTTAAACACCAACCGTATATATATATATACACATATATATCAATAAGGTTATGTACAATTCAAAAGATAAGCTTTGCAAAAGCTAATTAGCATAAGAGGCATCACAAAATACTAGCCAAAATGTCAGCGATTCGAAAGAGTAGAATACGGTTGAAGGCTAGGAATGGGATTCAAAGGAAGAAAATGACATCGGAGATGGCTCAAAGTGGATGACTAAGGGCTAATGTGAGGGAAAAATTTTATAAGGCCGAGTGAGGATTAACCTAAGCGCCCTTATCATTTTCCTAACGATCTAAGGCAAGATGAGTATGAAGCCAAGTATCACTAGTTAAGACAAGTAACCGATGTATGACTCACTCGAGAAATAGATAAGGAAAATAACAAGGCTAGAATCCTAACATATATATAGTGGCTTTGTGTCTAGTGGAGCAACCTAATGACCTTTAGACACAAGAATGCGACTTAGACTGACAAAATTAAGCAATTAAATCGATCGCATGTCGGGGAAAAATTCTAAGTGACTTTAGATCAGAGCATCCTAAAGGATTTCGTCATCCCCCAAAATTATATATATTTATAATGTATTTGAATTATTTTATTAATTTTTTTAAAAATTTATTTATTTCACGCAAGATAAAGCAAATAGGCAAAGAAAACACATAGCACAGAACATTTTTAGTAGCACAGAAGATCAGGTAAAGCACATATTACGGAAGATTCAACATGCCTAATTTTCTGACGAGGAATTGAAATCGTTTTTCATCCAATGCCTTGGTGAAAATGTCAGCTAGTTGGTACTCCATGTTCACGAAATACATATCTATGGTGCCTTTTTCTATGTATTTTGTGCTATCAAATGTCTATGTATTTTGTGCGTGAGTGATGAACAGGATTGGAAGTGTAACACACTCAACAAACTACTACAGGATTTACAAACACCAACCTATATATATATATATATATATATATATATACACACATATATATCAATAAGGTTATGTACAATTCAAAAGATAAGCTTTGCAAAAGCTAATTAGCATAAGAGGCATCACAAAATACTAGCCAAAATGTCACCGATAATTATACGCATGATGCTATATATTTCAAAAGATAAAGTCCTATAGTATCACTGAGCCTGTCACAGGTCGTCCCTCACATGCTCCACCACAGGCCAGCCATCGTCACCTCCTCTAAGTCCTACCTCCCGAAGGAGGATCTGCAAAATAATATTAATATTGGGAGTGAGTCGACAAGACTCAGTAAGTGCAACAAGAACGTGTATGTAGCACAATCGAACACATAATATACAAATAAGGAAAACAAACGTAGGTTTTGCCCTTCAACCTACTGATTTCCAAAATTTCAAATCATCGATTATCATCTCAATCACACAACAACAATCAACACTTATCAACACCTATCGACAGTTATCAACAACTATCGAAAGCTACCAACAACACTCTTACCGGCCACGCACGCACACCAACCCATTGGCCACACACACACTCCGACCCAGAGCTGTTGTTTCGATAGCTATTCGGCCCACATTGGCCCCTATGTCAACGCTACCATTATCACACATTCACGCACTTAGCCCAATCACTTCGTACATAACTTCTCATCATAACAATAGACCACAAAGTTGTTGGAGGAGGCCCGATTAATCGACGCCAGCCCCGAACAGCTCAACGTGGCGATAGCGGAAGCGCTTTTTGAACCGAGCGGCGTAGGGTGCCGAATTTTCGATTTTCAACATCTAAATTCGACCTAGCGCCCTTCAGCTTCTCCCGAGTGCTCAAGATACTTCTCTGAGCCTCAGGAGACCATGTCTAATCCGAATTTCTCACATTCGAATTTAATACAAATTTATTTGAATTAATAATTTCATTCCAAACTAGTTCGAACAAAGCGGCAGCCGACAGTGTTTCGACTATTTGGCGACCGAAACGATTTCCGATCGATACTAAATTTTCCAGATTGATTCTACACTTCCCGACGATCGCAACGAGGGGTCTTTCGAATCATTCCGACGTCGTTTGTTATTTTTCGCAAAATCAAAACAGTGGTTCGAAATTATCAATTCGATTAAAGCGGCAGTCTGCCGACTTTTGACAGTTTGACAACCGAAATGATTTTAGATCAATACCAAATTTTCTAGATTGATTTTACACTTCCCGTCGATCGTAACAAGGGGTCTTTCGAATCATTCCGATATCGTTTGGTATTTTTCATAAAATCAAATCTGTAAGGTTCGAAATATACCGTCGGTATACGTGAATGCACCTCGGATGGACGTCGCAACACTTCGTCTGGCTCCCGGGGCTTCCGGGCTAGATTGTCACGCCGGTATGACCTTGATCGAACATCTGAGCCTGCTCCTATGGCTAGACGCAGTTCGGTTCGGGCGTCGGGCTTCGTCGAACGATCCCGTGGCTCTAATGATGTGACTTAAATAGTACCAAGTACACTCTTTTCTTATTCTCTAGCCTTTTATTATTAAGAGTTGTGGCAAGTTGAAAGCAAAGTACCAAGTACAATTGCTTAGAACCTTAGCATCTCACGTTACCTTGTTCTCATTTATGCATGTATTTTTATTTGTTTTACACCTTAGCTCATGAGGTGTCTTGTTTTCCTTGTAGTATAAATCCACAAAGGTTAGTTTATTACATATTTAAGTGAGACACTTGTCTTGACTCAAAGAATGAGTCATATGCCACCTCAACTTATGTGGCAAGCCATGGAATTCTCCACATGTCCAAGACCATGCAAAATTTCAAGTAATTCCATGTAGGCCCTTTAGGTTTTTAAATTCTCAATTTAGCCCCTCAATTTTGAGTAATAAAATAATTAAATTCAATCTAATTATTTTATTTACAATTGAGCCTCATTTAGTTAATTAATTAAGCACTTAAGACAATCTGAAGTCCTAATTATTCCCGTGACCGTCAATGGAATTTAACTAAAATTATCGACACCTTGTGTCAACTATGCCACTACCTCAACGAATCCCATTCGTGGTTCCAGAGAAAAGCCCGCCGTTTTCGTTCAAGTTCATTACCATTTTTAAGCGCGACTCTCTAGGTCCGTCTCAACTGGCACGGGAGGAATCCGCGAGTCCCAGTATTCGCCTAGCCAATCCCGCGGTACCGGACAGATCCCTGTTGAGAATGAATTTTGATCTAATCGAAATTTGGGCGAACCGACTATAGTGTATTCATTTAAATACATCTTACGCCTTTCACTTGCGTCCTGGTTAGGTGAGAGCCATGTAAATGTCAAACTCACTAACCCAACACTATGTTATAATTGAGACCCAACCGATTATTTAAACTCCGCTCTGTATCTAATACGAGCGAGCTTACCAAGCTTCGACCGAAGGCTTTACAACGTCGTTCTCCAATTACCTCATAGGACGTTAGCCTATACGAATATAGGCAGTGAATCCCGATAGCAGTCAAAGCCCGGCAATCACCTCCGTAAAGTCAGTTGTGTTTCGTCGTTGGCTCGTGTCCCATTTCCGAACACTTGCGGACCTAGCCAACTAGCGACAAACCGAAATCGTGAAAGAAAATCCGTCAGTGACCCTATCGGTCTGAGGCTGCTATAGTCATTCGTTCAATCATTGACAACATCCTAGTCATGTGATCAAGACTAATACGAGCCGAATGTCCGAATACGCAATCTCTCCGATCACCGATATCTCCATCACGACCCACAACCTCTTAGGTAATCGGTACACTACCGACACTATGTGGTCGTCAATGAATAAGTCATATTCGGATATCTAGTCACCCACCTAGAATCCTTAGACTTACGGACTTTTTATTTAATGCTGAGATAAGGACCGTCCGGTGTCTCCTCCCTCGTCCCCACGAGAATCAGACGTCCAACTCAAACATTTGGGTGTTATTTATTTATCGCACCGTCAGATGCCAAGCAGACTTTAAATTCGATAAATAAATAATAATGCCTTTATTATAATGAAATAAATATTCACTACTTTATTTTAACAGTATATACAATAAAACTGTCTATCGACCCATACATCATTGTGCGCCCTATACTATTCCTAGTCCTCGTATGGCATTCTGAGGGCACACTCCCTAACAGCCTCCCACTTGCACTCGAATGCCATGTGCTGCACCTAATGCCAGTCACAATGGTATCGTAGGCCCATCTTGTCCAGATGCTGTTCCATAACTGCCTGGGACAAGGGCTTCGTAAGTGGGTCCGCCACGTTTTCCGCGGTGGCGATTTTCTGCACGACGACCATCCCGTTTTCAACGAACTCACGTAGTACGTGATATTTTCTCTAAATATATTTGGACTTGCTATGAGATCGCGGTTCCTTTGCTTGCACGACAGCACCGCTATTATCGCACCAAAGTGCAAGCGGTCTATCCGCAACTGGTACCACAGTAAGTTCCTTCAAGAACGTTTTCATCCAAACTGCTTCTTTAGCTGCCTCTGAGGCTGCTATGTATTCTGCCTCACACGTGGAATCGACAGTCGTGCTTTGCTTGGAGGTTCTCCAAGATATTGCCCCACCGTTGAGCACGAATACAAAACCTGAAGTAGATTTTCGGTCATCCACGTCCGACTGAAAGTCCGAATCAGTGTAACCTTCTACTTCTAGTCCCGCTCCTCCATAGACAAGTGTTAAGTCTTTAGTCCGTCTAAGGTACTTAAAGATATTCTTAACGGCTGTCCAGTGTCCTTCCCCTGGGTTTGCCTGAAACCGACTAACCTCGCTCACAGCGTAGGCAATGTCTGGCCGTGTACACAACACTGCGTACATCAGACTACCCACTGCAGACGTATCGGGTATCCCACTCATCCGTCGTCTGTCTTCCTCACTTTGAGGTGACATTGCTTTCGACAAATGGACCCCATGTCGCATAGGTAAGAAACCTCTCTTAGAGTCATCCATTCTGAATTTCTTCAGGATTTTCTCTTAGTAAAGGGCCTGTGATAAGCCGATCGTTTTGTTCGCTCGATCCCTGAACAAGCAAATACCGAGTATATACGTCGCTTCTCCCAGATCCTTTATGGAGAATTCGGTTGAAAGCCACGCTTTCACCGACGAGAGCATCCCGATGTCGTTTCCTATCAAAAGGATATCATCCACGTACAATACAAGGAACGACACCATACTTCCACTGCTCTTTCTGTAGACACATGGCTCATCTACGTTTTTCTCGAATCCAAAGTTCCGAACTGCTTCATCGAAACGTAGGTTCCAGCTGCGAGAGGCCTGTTTCAGTCCATAAATGGACCGATTCAGTTTGCACACTTTGTGAGCATCTGCATGCGACTCAAAACCTTTTGGCTGCTCCACATAGATCTCCTCCATGAGGAATCCATTAAGGAACGCCGTTTTGACGTCCATCTGCCAAATCTCATAATAATAGTGCGCAGCTATTGCGAGCATTATGCGGATAGACTTGATCATGGCTACAGGCGAGAAAGTCTCCTCATAGTCGACTCCCTCCTTTTGGTTATAGCCCTTGGTAACTAACCTGGCCTTATATGTCACAACATGTCCGTCAGATCCAATCTTTCTCTTGTATATCCATTTACAACCAATTGGTCTAAAACCGCTCGGTAGGTCTACAAGAGTCCAGACTTTGTTTGAGTACATTGAGTCTATCTCAGCCCGCATAGCTTCAATCCATCTCGTTGAGTCAACATCGGATATAGCTTGATCGAAAGTAGCGGGATCTTCTCTTAGAAGTCCCCTAGTCGCAACATAATCGTGTTCAACGTGTGACATGCCATACCGCTCTGGTTGGCGTGGCACCCTTTCAGATCGTCGCAAGACTGCTTCACCCGGACCATCCAATTCCAAATCCTGTGAGGGCGTTTCGGTCGACTGCTCCTCGAGAGTGACCTCTCGACCAACGCCACAATCTCGAATGAACTCTTCCTCGAGAAAATGTGCGTGTAGGCCCACAACGATCCTCTGATCATCGTGAAAGTAGAATAGGTACCCCATAGAGTTTTCAGGGTAACCTATGAAACGACCTTTCAGAGACCTAGACTCCAAATTGTCTGCCTTCAACTTTTTCACATAGGCCGGGCAACCTCAAATCCAAATATGTGATAAGCTGGGTAAACGGCCAGTCCATATCTCATACGGAATGCCGTTAACAGACTTCGAGGGACACCAGTTTATGGTATAAGCCGCTGTCAAAAGCGCGTATCCCCACAATGGGCATCTGTATAGATAATATACCATTCTCTTCAAGAATTGTGGCGTGAGTCATATGTGATAATATACCATTCTCCTTCAAGAACTGGTCAAACTCGATACTCATGTACTGCCTCCTGAAGCCGATCGAATGGCTTTAATGAGTTTCGACGTTTGTTTTTCCACCAAAGCCTTACACTCCTTGAACCTTTCAAGTGCATCAGCTTTATACCTCATCAGATACACGAGTCCGTAACGACTGTGATCATCCGTGAAGGTAATAAAATAGTGGAAGTCACCCCGAGCCTTCACATTGAATGGCCCGCAAACGTCCGTGTTAATCAAACCGAGAATTTCCGTGGCTCTATTAAATGTCCCGGTGAAGGGTGAGCGGGTCATTTTACCTTGGAGGCACGACTCACAAGTCGGATAGGGATCTGATCCCAACGGTTTCAAAATCCCGTTTTTCTCTAACTCATGGATCTTGCGTTCTCCAGTATGCCCTAATCGAAGATGCCACAGGTACCTCGCATTTATTCCTGACTTTCGTTTGTTTGTGACAGTATTCACAGATACGTCGTTCTGGATGTTTAAATAGTACAAACCATTAAACAGTGTCGCGTTGCCAACATTTTTATTCCGATAGATAATGTGGCATTTATTATTATTAAAGTTAAATACATAACCATTCCTGCTCAAAACAGGAATGGAGACGATGTTCTTAAAACCCCTCGGGAGTACAAGACAATCGTACAAACGCAACACATGCCCAGATAACAATACAAGAGATCTTGATCCGACGTGGCTTGCCGAGAGACTATCCCCGCTTCCCACTCTAACCTCGATCTCCCGCTCCCCAAGCGCTCTACTTGGTCCCAGACCCTGCGTGGACACACAAATGTGAGTACTAGCTCCCGAATCCAATATCCATGAAGTAGAGTATACAGATGATGAACAAACTGTTTCTAAAACATTAAGTTCCTTACCTGACGCAGCCTGCTCACCCTTGAGCTTCGGACAGTCCCGCTTCCAGTGGCCCAGCGCACCGCAATGCAGACACCTATCCGTCGGCTTTACACCGGTCTGCTTCGATTTCCCAGAAGATTTGTTCTTCTTAGAAACCTTCCCTGTTGGCTTGAGCTTGTTGCCCTTCTTCTTTTTGCGTTTCTGGGGCTTCGAAGAGGTGGCGACAAGTGCAGTCTGCTTTGCCCTCTTCATCTGACCTTGCGCCGTTGCTAACTGATTCATCAGATCAGGAAGCGTCAGCGTCATGCCGTTCAGATGATAGTTCACTATGAACGCATTGAAGGACGGAGGCAGAGACTGCAAGATGAGATCGTTTTGTAATTCCCTATCAAATCGGAAATTGAGAGTCTCCAATCTCTCATCATGGTGATCATGTTCATAACATGTTCGCCAATGTTCTCACCCTCAGACATCCTCGATCGGAAGAGATGCGACGAAGCCGCATAGCGAGCTGTCCTAGACGTCTCACCGTAAAGCTCTTTCAGATGCTGAACCATCGCTCGAGCATCAGCCATACCCTCATGACTACGCTGCAGCGTGTTACTCATCGATCCGAGGACATGTGCCTTTACGAGCTGCTCGTCGCGCAGTCGCTTGTCATAAGCGGCATGAGCCTGCTCGATTGCCCGCGCCCCTGGGGCCGGCGGCAACTCGGAGTCAATGATATACACTAGGTTCTCTATCTGAAGGAAAATCCTCAGGTTGCGAAGCCAGTCTGAATAGTTTGACCCAGTCAACATATTCTCCTTGAGTAGTATGTTTAGAGCGGTAGACATTATTAACACTGAGAGAAAAAGCTGTAGAAAATAAAAGGCAAATTATGACTCCCACTATCTTTTCATAAACACCATTTTCTCCCATTGGATGTTTTGGAAGTTTCGTTGATAACTTCGATAGTGGAGTTGATGTCCCCGTGGGCGGATGCAAACCTCAACCTCTGTCGTTTTACTAGTTTGCAGCGGCCCACGAAGTCGTGCTCCGCACGAATCCGACCTCGTCGAATGTCTCAACAATCTTTGTCTCAGTCAGGGACCCCCATCGGTAAATTCGGAACAAGGCGGTATGACTGTCTAAGTGCGACCTATCAACTTTGCTCAAAACCGCACACTTGAACCGTACGTTTTGCCGCACAGTGTGATCTTGGCGAGCGGCGTTAACGCACACGAGCAAATCGAAATGAAAACAAATGCAAGGCGCCGGCATACCCGGAACCAAACCTTGCATTTAGGTTTCGTAACAACTTAACCCGAGCTTGATAGAGGACAGGGCATCCAATCCCTTTACTCACTTAGTATTTTATGGGAGTTTGTATTCTCATAGCAAATAAAAATTAAGCACGAGCACATAAATGCGTTAATTAAATTCCTAACCCTAGAGAAAGCAATTTAAATGGACAAATGCGCGGGCTATTTCTAAACTGGTCCTATTACATGGGTCGTAAAACGACCGGGTCTTTGATCTCCAAACGTCGACTCGTCGTCATGCGGGTCGTCGAACCCTCCAATCTCGCCTTGCGACGAACGGCCACCATTTTATCTAAGTTAGCTAATAAAGTGATAAAATACAAAACGGGGGGAATTATTTCCCGAACAACCCGTAATCCATGTACATATGGGGGGCAGTTAACGGCCCTTAAACAAGTAACCCGGTTAGAACCTAAGCCCGCGTAAATGTCCCACATAAACATGCAACACAGAATTTTGACGCCGGGTGCCCGACCGACGTCACGAGCGACGATAGTCTCCAAACTACGTCGACCGTTCGTTCACCACATCGGCTTTCGACGCCTTCGGTCGAACCATGCATGAGCCGTAGCTCTTATACCACTGTTGGAGTAGGCCCGATTAATCGACGCCGGACCCCGAACAGCTCAACGTGGAAATAGCGGAAGCGCTTTTTGAACCGAGCGGCGTAGGGTGCCGAATTTTTGATATTCAACATCTAAATTCGACCTAGCGCCCTTCGGCTTCTCCCGAGTGCTCAAGATACTTCTCTGAGCCTCAGGAGACAACGTCTAATCCGAACTTCTCACATTCGAATTTAATACAAATTTATTTGAATTAATAATTTCAAAAGTAGCATCAATCCATTCACATAACACATCACCCATGCACATTCACAATGCATATGAGATGTCATTCACTAGAGGGACTATGCACAAGTTAATAAGGATGTTCGAGTAAAAGAACACCATATAACATTAGAAATAAAATTTCATGACTACGTCAAAAGCGCCGTTCAACCGGGTTTAATCGAGTCATAATCACATTTTAGACATAAATATGCATTTGAAACTCTACGTACAAGCTCTTGCTCCCACGCACTTACCTTGACGAAGATTCAAATCTTTAGTTCTCAAACTACTACAGATGACTCCAATACTTTATTCTCTTCCTCTTGTCGAAGAGTCCACCTCGTTCCAACTCAAAATATCCTAGATAAACCATCACACAATTGCATTAAAATTATATGCAACTCTCATAGGCATTTATACGACCGGTTGGCAGGCATAAATATTACTCTTAAGCCTTCTATAATCTCTTTGTTGCATCTCTTCCCAAATTTCGAATTCACCCATTAATCAAGCATAAACACTCATTAACATGCTCAAAGTATACTTAGAAATACCTTAACATCATCATACTAACTCACAAACACATGAGGCTCAACAAATTTCGCAACCCTAATTTCTTATATCGTACTTTCCTCCACAAAAGTTTAAGCATAACGAAGACAAAAGTCAAATGCTTCCTTTTTACCTAAACTTCAAGCACTTCATCTCAACATCTTCTCCAAATCATTACTCTCAAAGCATTCACACCATTTTCTTATTGAGTTAGCCTTGCGTGAGAGAGGTCGTACGTCACAAGGAAATGCAATGAGAGAGAGAAATGAGAGATATAATACAAAATGTTATTTACCTAAAACGTCCTATTTCTTCTTCATTTTATATTTCACCCTATTCTTCTTTAATTGGATAATTTAGTCCTTTTATCTTATTTATTCTATTACCCGTAATTTTCTATATTGGCAATTTCACCTTAAGATTAATGAAAATTATTTTATTAATTTAAGTGGGGATGTTACATCCTTCACCCCTTATAAAAATTTCGTCCTCGAAATTTAAAGTTCAAACTTACTAAATAATTCGGGGTATTGGTGCCTCATGTCCTCTTCCTTCTCCCATGTAGCTTCCTCTACTTTGTGGTTCCCCTAGGGACCTTGACAAGCGGAATACTCCTTCTGCGTAGTTGTTTTACCCCTCGATCGAGAATTTGCACCGGCCTTTCCTCATATGTCATATCATCTCGAAGCTCAACAGTTTCATAGCTCAAGACATGAGAGAAGTCTGATATGTATTTCCTTAACATGGATACATGAAACACGTCATGAACTCCATGTAACGCTGGAGGTAAGGCGAGCCTATATGCCATCTGTCCAACCCGCTCGATTATAGGAAAAGGGCCTATATATCTTGGGTTTAATTTGCCCCGTTTACCAAATCTTACTACGCCTTTCGTCGGAATCGCCCGAAGAAATACCATATCCCCGAGTTAAATTCTAAATCACGACGTCGAGTATCAGCATAGTTTTTCTGCCGATCTTGGGCTGCTTTCATCCTCTGCCTAATTAACTCAATCGCTTGATTGGTTTCATGCACTAATTCAGAGCCAATTACCATTTTTCCACTTTGTTTTCTCCCATTTCGTCCCAATGAATTGGAGAACAGCTGTTGCGTCCATACAGTGCCTCATATGGTGACATCCTAATGCTCGAATGATAGCTGTCATTATATGAAAATTCAATCAGTGGTAGATAGGAATTCCATCTACCCTTGAAATCCAATACACATGCACGTAGCATATCTTCCAAGGTCTGAATAGTACGCTCCGTTTGTCCATCAGTCTGAGGGTGATAAGCTGTATTAAAAGCCAATTTAGTACCCAGTGTCTCGTGTACTTTCCTCTAATACTGAGATGTAAACCTTGGGTCACGGTCGGATACGATGGTTCGAGGTATACCATGGAGTCTCACTATCTCTTTTATATATAAATCCGTTAATCTCGTCATACTATAAGTTATGTGGATAGGCAGAAAATGAGCCGATTTCGTTAACCTATCCATAGTAACCCAAATAGCATCATGCCCGTTCTTTGATCTTGGCAATCCGACGACGAAGTCCGTAGACACATCATCCCATTTCAATTCAGGTATATGTAGGGGTGTTGGTGTTCAGCATTCACTTGCTGACAAATAAGGCATCGTCTAATATGTTGCACAATATAATTTTTCATTCCGTGCCACCAATATTGTGCTCTCAAGTCATGGTACATCTTGGTGGTACCTGGATGTACTGAATACGGGCTACTGTGAGCTTCAGTTAGGATTGATTTCCTCAAATCTCCAATGTCAGGCACACAAAGCCGATCTTGGAATCTTAGAATTCCATTAGGTGTAATATGGAAGCCTTGAGCTACCCCTTCTTCAATCTTTTTCCTAAGCTCCATTACTGTCGGATCGAGCAGTTGTCCATCTTTTATTTGTTGTAGTAGTGTAGGCTGTAGTACTAAAGCGTTTAGATTAGCCATAGAATGTCGAGGGACAATGCTCAACTCTAACTTTTGAATGTCTCGTAACAGAGGAGTCTGGATCACCGTTATATTGTTTGCCTCACCTACTACCTTTCTGCTCAATGCATCTGCCACCCTATTCGATTTTCCTGGGTGGTAGTGAATAGTAATATCATAATCCTTCATTAACTCAAGCCACCTCCTTTGCCTCATATTTAATTCCTTTTGGGTAAAAATATACCTCAAGCTTTTGTGATCCGTATATATCTCGCACTTCTCTCCGTATAGGTAGTGCCTCCAAATTTTCAATGCAAAGATTACTGCTGCCAATTCTAAGTCGTGAGTAGGATAGTTTCTTTCGTAGTCTTTCAATTGGCGGGAAGCATAGGCAATGACCTTGCCGTGTTGCATCAATACACATCCAACTCCAACTTTAGATGCATCACTATAGATCACGAAGTTCCCTTTATCGTCAAGAAGTGCTGGAACAGGTGATGAGGTCAATCTCTCTTTCAACTCTTTGAAACTCCGCTCACATTTGTCATCCCACTCGAACTTAACACCTTTCCTTGTTAGATTGGTCAAGGGCGCAGAAATAGAGGAGAAACCTTCGACATATCTCCGGTAACATCCAGCCAAGCCTAAGAAACTACGAACTTCAGTCACCGTCTTAGGCCTCTGCCAGTCCTTCACTGCTTCAATCTTGGATGGGTCTACCGTGATCCCATCTTGAGATACAACATGTCCCAAGAATGCTACTCTCTCAAGCCAGATTCACACTTGGAGAACTTGGCATAAAGGTGGTGCGCCCTCAAAGTAGCTAATACTGTCCCAAGTGACCAATATGCTCCTCCTTAGTTCGTGAATAGATTAAGATATCGTCGAATACAATCACGAACCGATCTAAGAAATCCCTAAATATCCTGTTCATTAAGTCCATAAATGCCGCGGGGGCATTAGTCAAACCGAATGGCCTGACAAGGAATTCATAGTGCCCATATCGACTCCTGAATGATGTATTCGGTATGTCACAATCCCTAATTCCTACTGGTGGTAACCTGTTCATAAATCAATCTTAGAAAAGAACGAAGCTCCCTTTAGCTGATCGAATAGATCGTCGATTCTTGGTAATGGGTACTTGTTGTTGATGGTCACCTTATTTATAGCTCGATAATCAATAAACAGTCGCATAGTGCCATCCTTTTTCTTCACAAGGACTGGGGCTCCCCAAGGTGAGAAGCTCGGCCTGATGAAACCCTTAGCTAAAAGTTCTTGTAATTGTTCTCGCAGCTCTTTCATCTCAACCGGAGCCATGCGATATGGTGCCATTGAAATCAGTGCAGTACCCGGCAGAAGGTCAATACTAAACTCAACCTCACGGGTTGGGGGTAAGCCTGTAATATCACTTGGGAAAACATTCTGAAACTCACAAACAATTGGCACTTGTTCAGGGCTCGTCGAGGACTTACGGCTAGTTTCACATATGTGAGTTAACAGTCCTTCATGCTGTGATGGAGTAAATGTTTAGCCTCCAATCCCGAGATATCATGTATTTCTCTATACATAGCATCCCCATGAAATGTGAATTCTTCGAGATTGGGCGGGTGGAAAGTAATAATTTTCTTCGCACAATCAATAATGGCGAAATGCATCGACAGCCAATCCATTCCCAAAATTGTATCAAATCCATGTATATCAATTACCATTAAGTCCACCAACAAGTCATGGCCGACAATAGACACCCCAATATCCCGCAATACAACTCTTGAACTTAAGATATCACCCGATGGTAAAGCTACACTATACTCAACATCAGAGGCCTCAGGTTGTAGTCCTAATCGACGCATGAATGCAAGAGATGCAACGGAATGGGTAGCACTAGAGTCAAATAGGGCACGAGCATGTAAGGAGGCAATTAGAAGATAACCTGATACAACTGTAGGGTCTATCTCTGTGGCTCCCTATATCATAGTGAATACCCTAGCTGGTCCTCCACTAGTCGATGCTTGCTGTTGTTGCGGCGGCGGGTACTGTCACTGAGGGCAGCTCCTACTAATGTGGCCCGAGTGGCCACAAGTATAACAAGACAGCGGGCCAAATTCTCTAGGTAGTGGGCATTCCCTAACCAAATACCCCGCCCTTCCACATCGATAGCATACACGCCACTTAGGACTCCCAACTGATGTAGCAGGCAAAGTCCCTCCTTGTGTAAGCCCTGATTGGCAGACTCGGCCTGCCCCTTGCCTCGTCCACTAGATTGCCCACGAAGCCTTTTTCCCTTGAGTTCGACGAGGACCAAGACCTTGCCAATGTGAGGATTGTGGTGTCTGATGTGGCTGAGGTTGCGATCTTTGTTGTTGCGATGGTACTCTCTCATCCGAGCATTGTGCGGCTCTCTCGACTCGTTGGGCCTGTTGACATATGTCGCTAAAAGTAGTGACAGGGAAGGCACCGACAATACAAGAAATCCCTTTCCTTAGACCCTGCACAATTCTGTCCACCCTCAACTCCTCCGTCGCCACTAAGTGTGGTGCAAATCGAGCCAGCTCTTCAAAGCGACGAGTATACTCAGCCACTGAACTCCCTTCATGCCTAAGTTTTTCCAATTCTGCAGCCTTGGAAGCTCTCACCGTCGAGGGAAAATACTTATCGAAGAATTTTCCTCGAAATTCTGCCCAAGACATGCCTTCGATCTCCATCATGGCCTCAACTGATGGCCACCAATAGGCAGCGTCACGTCTCAAGTAGCAAGTGGCACAAATTACCCGATCTAGATCTCCAATACCAGTATACCTGAAGATCACTTCAATTGCCCGGATCCACTCTTCAACAATTAGTGGATCCGTGCCTCCCTCAAAAGTTGGAGGGTCCATAAGTCGGAACCTCTCGCCTGCGGTGCGGGAAGTAGAGGTTGTGGGCGATGGTATACTATTGGGAATAACATTCCTCACAAGTTGAGCCAATCTCGCTGTTGCCCCTCAGCCTGAGTATCCTGCGTTGGCGGCGGAATAGTACGTGGAGTTCGTACAGTCCTCGGAGCTCTAACATATGGTCCCCGTATGCTATCATGAGGAATAGCTTCGTCTCCTCTTATATCCTCACTAGTCCTATTGATTGTGGAACTTCCTGGGACTCCACTTCTTGGGGAATTATGGGTTTTTCGAGGCCTACAGAACCCTTCCCCGTAGTGGAACTCCCCGTCGACCCCTACCCCTTGTTTGTGGGGCCATGAGTCACGATCAATGCACAACTATTAACCAGAAATTCAAATTCCCAACAAGTCAGTACTTATGTACTACATATAATATATTAACACTTACAATTAATATTTACTTGAGGATGATGTCTGTCGGACCATGATCGGGATGCATGTGAGGAGCCTACAGAAACGACCTTGCTCTGATACCAACTAATGTAACACTCAACAACTACTACGTAATTTAAACACCAACCTTATATACATATATATATATATATATATCAATAAGGTAATGTACAATTCAATGGATAAGCTTTGCAAAAGCTAATTAGCATAAGGGGCATCACAAAATACTAGCCAAAATGTCACCGATAATTATACGCATGATGCTATATATTTCAAAAGATAAAGTCCTATAGTATCACTTAGCCTGTCACAGGTCGCCCCTCACATGCTCCACCACAGGCCAGCCATCATCACCTCCTCTAAGTCCTACCTCCGGAAGGAGGATCTGCAAAATAATATTAATATTGGGAGTGAGTCGACAAGACTAAGTAAGTGCAACAAGAACGTGTATGTAGCACAATCAAACACATAATATACAAACAAGGAAAACAAACGTAGGTTTCGCCCTTCAACATACTGATTTCCAAAATTTCAAATCATCGATTATCATCTCAATCGACACAACAACCATCAACAGTTATCAACACCTATCGACAGTTATCAACAACTATCGAAAGCTACCAACAACACTCTTACCGGCCATGCACGCACACCGACCCATTGGCCACACACACACTCTGACCCAGAGCTGTTGTTTCGATAGCTATTCGGCCTACATTGGCCCCTATGTCAACGTTTCCATTATCACACATTCACGTATCTTAGCCCAATCACTTCGTACATAACTTCTCATCATAACAATAGACCACAAAGTAGCATCAATCCATTCACATAACACATCACCCGTGCACATTCACAATGCATATGAGATGTCATTCACTAGAGGGACTATGCACAAGTTAATAGAAGTTCGAGTAAAAGAACACCATATAACATTAGAAATAAAATTCCATGACTCCGTCAAAAGCGCCGTTCAACCGGGCTTAATCGAGTCATAACCACATTTTAGACATAAATATGCATTTGAAACTCTACGTACAAGCTCTTGCTCCCACGCACTTACCTTGACGAAGACTCAAATCTTTAGTTCTCAAACTACTACGGATGACTCCAATACTTTATTCGCTTCCTCTTGTCGAAGAGTTTCCACCTCGTTCCAACTCAAAATATCCTAGGTAAACCATCACACAATTGCATTAAAATTACATGCAACTCTCACAGGCGTTTATACGAACGGTTGGCGGGCATAAACATTACTCTTAAGCCTTCTATAATCTCTTTGTTGCATCTCTTCTCAAACTTCGAATTCACCCGTTAATCTAGCATAAACGCTCGTTAACATGCTCAAAGTATAGTTAGAAATACCTTAACATCATCATATTAACACACAAACACATGAGGCTCAACAAATTTCGCAACCCTAATTTCTTATATCGTACTTTCCTCCACAAAAGTTTAAGCATAACGAAGAGAAAAGTCAAATGCTCCCTTTTACCTAAACTTCAAGCACTTTATCTCAACATCTTCTCCAAATCATTCCTCCCAAAGCATTCACACCATTTTCTTCTTGAGTTAGCCTTGCGTGAGAGAGGTCGTACGTCACAAGGAAATGCAATGAGAGAGAGAAATGAGAGATATAATATAAAACGTTATTTACCTAAAACTCTCCTATTTCTTCTTCATTTTATATTTCACCCTATTCTTCTTTAATTGGTATAATTTATTCCTTTTATCTTATTTATTCTATTACCCGTAATTTTCTATATTGGCAATTTCACCTTAAGATTAATAAAAATTATTTTACTAATTTAAGTGGGGATGTTACAGCAAGTGATAGCGATGGCACTTTGACTATCACTATATATGGGTATATTATTTAAAATGTACGTCGTGAAGCTGAGTCCGCATCCACAGCATTTGGGAGCAACAACTGGCGGCAGTCACGTATTCCGCTTCGGCCGTCGAAGTTGACAAACAGTTCTGCTTTTTGGATGACCAGCAGACCAGCTTTTCGCCTAGAAATTGAGCACCACCGAACGTGCTTTTCCTGTCCATTCGGCAACCTGCATATCAGCGTCAGTATAGCCGAAATAAGTTTGAAATTCGTACCCTTTGGATACCATAGTCCAAGGATAGAAGTGCCCTTAAGGTAACGTAGAATCCTTTTAATCGCGAGCATATGGGATTCTTTGGGATCGGCTTGAAAACGGGCACATAAACAGGTGGCAAACATGATATTCCGACGACTTGAGGTGAGCTAGAGAAGAGATCCAATGAAGCTGCGATACAGCGTGATGTCGACCGATTTTCCAGAGGGATCGGCATCCAACTTGCAGCTTGGTGACATAGAAGTGCTGAGAGGCTTGCTCTGATCTTGATGGAATTTCTTCAGAATATCCTTGATGTATTTTGTCTGACTGATGAAAATCCCATCTTTGAGTTGCCTGACTTGTAGTCCTAAGAAGAACTGCATCTCTCCCATGTGACTCATTTCAAAGTTGCTTGTCATTAGATCTCCAAACTTCGTGCAAAGCCGTGGATTAGTTGATCGGAAGATGATTTCGTCGACGTATACTTCGACGACCATCAGATCTTTATCTTGCCATTTGATGAAGAGGGTTGTGTCTATCGTTTCCCGTATGAATCCAGACTTCACGAGGAATTCACTCAGGACATCGTACCAAGCACTTAGGATGATGGCATCTTCATAAGTCGGACTAAATACATCAAGGACATTCTGAAGAAGTTCCATCAAGATCAGATCAAGCCTCTCAGCACTCCCATGTCAACAAGTTGCAAGTTGGATGCCGATCCCACCGGAAAAGCGGTCGACATCACACACTATCGCAGCACAATCGGCTCTCTTCTCTATCTCACCTCAAACAGGCCGGATATTATGTTTGCCACCTGCCTCTGTGCCCGTTTCCAAGCCGACCCCAAAGAATCCCACATGCTTGCTGTCAAACGGATCTTACGCTACCTCAAAGGCACCTCCACCCTAGGATTATGGTATCCTAAGGGCACTAATTTCAAACTAATTGGCTATACTGACGATGATTATGCAAGTTGTCGAATGGACAGAAAAAGCACCTCCGGTGGCGCTCAATTTCTAGGCTAAAAGCTGGTCTGCTGGTCATCAACGATGCAGAACTGCGTCTCAATATCGACGATTGAGGCAGAATACGTCGCGGCCGCCAGTTGTTGCTCGCAAATGCTATGGATGAGAACTCAGCTTCGCGATTCTGGGCAAAATTAAATAATATACCCATTTACAGTGATAGCCAGAGTGTCATTGCTATAACGTGCAATTCTGTTCACCACTCCCGCATGAAACACATAGATATTAAATGCTCCCTCCACCCCAGCTACTTTATCACACAAGTTGCTGGGCACGCAAATTAAGGTAGCATTATCATAATAATCTTAGTACAATGAAAAAGGTTAAAAATGTATATTTTAACACCGTCTTTTAAGAATATTTAGTATTATTATATTAATTGTTTGTGATAGTTTTTTGATAAATAAGGAAAGGTGACAAAATTATTGGGACGCCCGAAATGGAAAAGTGTGATAAAATTAGCGGGACGGAGGGAGTATGATTATAAAAGATCACGTAGAAAAAGGCTCAAGGGATTGACACGTATTTCGTGAAAATGGAGTTTCAACTAGCTGACATTTTCACCAAGGCATTGGATGAAAAACGATTCCAATTTCTTGCCGAAAAATTAGGCATGTTTGAATCTTCCGTAATATGTGCGTTACGTGCTCTTATGTGCTTTCATATGTCTTCTTCCATGTGTTCTCACTTTTCAATGCTATATCTTGCGCGAAAATAAAAATAAAAAACAAAAATATGTTTTTCATTAAATAATACTATAATAATAAAATTTAGAATTCAAAAATATTATACATATACCAATAATATTAGGGGAGTGATGATATCTTTAGGATGCTGATCTAAGTCACGGAAAGATTTCCCTGACATGCGACTAGTTAATTGCTTAATTTTGTCAATCTAAGTCGCATTCTTGTGTCTAAAGGTTATTAGCTTGTTCCACTAGATACAAATCCACTCTATATAAGTGAGGATTCTAGCCGTTTTATTTTCTTGGAATTTAATCTTGAGCGAGTCACACATCAATTACTTGTCTTAACTAGTGATTCTTGGCCTCATACTTGCCTTGCGTTAGATCGTTAGGAAAATAGGGCACTTAGGAAATTCCTCACTTGGCCATATCGAAAATCTCAATCTTTTAAAATAGCCTTTAGTCATCTATTTTGAGCCTTCTCCGAATATCTTTTCTTCATTTGAAACCCCCTTGAGCCTTCTACCAAAAATCAGAATCTTCGGCGGGATGTTCAGACAATAAAAGGAGGGGGAAAAAGATATAACAAAGAAAGAGATGACAAAAGAAGGTGGAAAACACACACGAGGAATGCTCAATGCACAAAAAGCAGTCCAAAAGAACCTGCCTCTCGACTATTAAAAAAATCATTAGAACGGGGCATGGATCTTGCTGTAAACTTCTCTATCGATAATCTCGTGCGCTCGTCAGAACGGATGGACCTTGAGGTGAACTTCTCCGACAATAATCTGGTCTTATATCGGGAAACGAGAACAGGAGCATGGCCTTGGGTTCGAACTCTATAACTGTGAACTTCTTCAAACGATAATCTCTGAAACCTATCTAGGGAATAAGAGAAAAGGAGCACGGTATCGGCCCATGAACCAACAAGAAGAACTTCGCCTTAGATAATCTCTCAGTCTCGTAGAGAAGCGGAGGTTCAGCTTGAGCAAGTGTAGACTGATACGAAAAAATTAAAGGATGAGAATGACAAAAAGATACGAGAAAAATGCCAAAAGAATGAGAACGACGAAGAAATGGAAGACGACGAAAAGCTCACTTTTCCCAAAATTAGTCCGTCCTTCCCTTCTAAGTCAGAGTCAAATTAAAATTCCTTCAAAGTCCCTTTGATTCCAAATCGATGATCTTTCGCATAGGTGAAATGATTAAAAGCGCATCGATCACAGGTAAATTGACTTAATATTGTTTGTGATGACTTGAGTAATATAAATATATTAATCCCAAGGTAAATATAAATGAGCGCTAGAGTGAACCCAGTGAGAGTTGTCAAGATGGATCACACTTTGAACTAAGGACTATAGTTTGATGACGTGACTTGACGGCATATGATCATGGCAAGTATCTTGTGAAATTTTAGACGTGACAATGATCTAAGCAAAATAATCTGACCCCATACTAAATATAATAATAATATTTCTTGAAAATTTTTATTTTTTCTTATTATTACATGTTAAGAAAAATTATACATATAAAACATTTTAATATGCATGTTTATTTGCATGTATGCAGAATTGATTAAAAGTTATATTTTGTTATTTATCGCACATTCTGATATGCAGTATTACTTTGCATTGAGCAGAATTGTTAAAAATGCGAATATTTGTTTTTCCTCATCCCCTCGCGCAAAATTTTGAATACATGATTAGGGGACCATGTATCTAGGCTAAAATGATCAATTGCGTGCTCTACGAATTTTGACTTGAAATGATTCTATGTATTTGCGGCATTAAGAGTTTACGGCATTGATACAGAAATTAAGGGGGAGCCCACGTTAAAATTTAGTAATGATTAACTCTAACATTTCGACAATTTAGTTCCAAGTATTGCAGATTGATTGAAAATCGAATTTGGAGCCAGATGTCATAGCTCATAATTTTAGGGAGTTAATTGCACTTCAGTTTTAATAAACGGGGGTAAATGTGTGATTATTAAGTGAAATAAGGGTCAATCTGTATCGAAAAATTTGGGCGAATTTTGTAATTTTCGATCGCGTATTCTCGAGCGAAAATTGATTTGGGACCAAATGGTAATTTTTGCTTCCAATTTGTCGAGCGAAAATTAAACAGGAACCAATTGAAATTCTCGATCGGAGTTTCTCGAGCGGAAAATTATAATTGGGCCTGTATAATACGTGAACTCAAAACGTCCAATCAAGCCCAAATTGAAAAATGAAACTTAGCAGTTGAAAAACTTTATATCATGCAAACCTAATCGAAAAATCAACAGTGTCTCATCAAAATTCTCTCGCAAAACTTAAAAAGAAGAACCTATTTTTACTCAAAATCCTTCGATTTTTCACCCAAAATCGTCTTTTTAATGTAGAATCGACATCTATATGATGTTTGCGTGCATTTAAACACCGTTTGCATCTGCATTTTGATGTTATTCTCTTGATTAGGAGTAGATTTTCGATTGTTCTTCAAACTGTGAAAACCCGTATACTATCTTGCAAAGATTAAGGCCTATTTACGTGTTTATCTGGATTAATATTTGCATATTAGGATAGTTTCAGTGTTTTCGCTTTCATCTGATAGTATTGATTTTAAGAAACTGCGTCTTAAAGTAAGAGTCTGATTTTCGACTTAAACTGGGTTTTTTAACGTTTGAAGCTGTCGAAAAATGTTTTCGTGCACAAACAGTGTCAATTGAATTTAGATTCGATTAAATTACTGTTTGAATCGAATAAGGTTTTCTATCGCTAAATTCTGACTTAGTCGTTAAGATAAATGACGTAGAACGAAAAGATACTTAATATCGAGAAATCTAATTGGAAATTATATGCGAGCGAAAAACTTAAGAGTGAAATTGATAAAATAGATGCGATTAAGTTCGAGCGCAAAACTTACCATCGAAAACAGTAATTTCGATTTCAATTTTGTTTAGCGGCGATAAAATTAATTTTTCGACGATAAAAATTTCTCGATCGTAACATACCGATGATTTTAATCGATCGAAAATTTTCTCGGCGAGTCACCTAGTTTCTCGTTGTCAATTTTCTCGATCGTAAAATTTCGCAACGAAAAACTATTTTAAAATCGAAATACTTTCTCGCCCGATAACTTTCCCAGCAAAAATTTTATTCACGTGCGAAAAATTTTTCGGTCGTAAATTTACGCTGAAATCAATTTTCTCAATCGTAAATTACACGAAAATTTTTCTCGATCGTAAAATTTCTCGTCTACAGTACCACGCATATCATGTTTAACACTTAGCAAAACTTTCTAAGTCCTTTTCACTGTAGCAAACCTTAGCGTTTAATATTTTCGATCGCAAGATTGAACGGAAATTTGAATAAGAAATCAGCAGTTGCTAAATCAAAATTGAAAACTCAATTGCACGTGCGAAAAACTTCACGGAGTAGTAAATGCTAAACACTTAGAAAAAATTTCGACCAAACTTCTTATATACATAAGTCAAAATTCACTTTGTATGATCGGAATGTAAAATTGAATTTCAATTACAAATTTATCAAACATACCATGACATGATAGACTATTATAGTTTGATTAAATAAATTTTCGACTCAATTAAATCCTTGAACTAATGTTTTGTTTTTCAAATTGATTTTCCAGACACCAATTTCAGCTCGACCTGACTACCTTCAGGTGCCCGGACGATATTATAGTGTCTATATGCAAGGCCATCCCCTCTAGCACGCGCTCACGGTGACAACGTCAGTGCCCATGGTCTATTTGCAACAATTCTGTGGAAGAATTAAAAGTTTAGTAGTTGATGGCTCTTATCGCTTCACGACGGTCATCGGGACGAGACATATAAGCTTCAGCAAGGATGACTTCGGGCTCGTCCTAGACCTACCATACAGCCAATACTACGACCCTCTGCCTATGGGATACCGTCCACCGCTCACCAAGCTTGCACAAGTCCAGAGCAATGGAATCCCGCACACCTGGAAGACACTGTTCGGCATAATCAACAAGTGTCTATCGCCAAAGCACGTCGAGTTTGACAAAGGCAACGGCAACATTCTCTGAATTTTCCACGGCATCGCATTCTCGTGAAATTCCAATTTCGCTCAACTGATCTCGAATGATCTAGCTAAACAGACCAGACAAAAGGAAATAAAAGATCGAAGAATGTTCCGTATGCCCGGTGGTTCAACGTCATCATCCGACAACTCATGGAGATGCACAAGAACATCCATCATCTACCTCCAGGAGGGAACTACCAACCCCCAAAACTGAAGTTCTATCATAATCTGAGGCTCACAGACGTGGATCAGCCGTCGATGCCGATCCCATTCGAGCTACTTCGTCTCGCCAACCCCTCGGGAGACGTCTATAGGCTGTACTGCCGATAGAATCATCTCACAGAGCAGATGATTAGAGGACCCCCGACAGACTTTCATGTGAGCCTCCCGACAACAACAGCACCAACCTAGCCCTGAAGTCGAGCTTCTCAATCAAGTGGCTCAGGAGCTAGAACAGGAGCCTCCAACTCAGGAAACACAAGTACCAGACGATGATGCCAAGCTGATAGACACAGTGGCTCAAGAGTTGGAACTTGAGGCTCCACAACAATCGCTGTGAGCTGAATTGCCCATTACTGTGGGTGTGTTCCAAGGATCACTTGAGGAGATCCTGCAACTGACAACACAGTCTGAAGCTAAAACGGGGCACAGCTCACCATCACAAGCTACTACGCCTTCCCCAGAGGCCGAGATTCCCACGATCACATCCCAGGGCCTCCACTGACAGAACCAGCCAGTGAGGATGTCGCACATAGATCATCTCCTCACACAGCTATCCCGTCCGACATCGAGTCCGACAAGGAAATCGGAATGATAAGAAGGACTCCAAGACGATAGTCCCTCTTCACATCTGTCACCACTACATCAGACACGCCGCCAGTCATCACTCAAAGTGCTGAGGCCGAAGTCCAGATTCCACTTATTACCTGCCCAGTTCGACCGGTGTCTGATACGTAGGTTCAATCTGAACCTGCCACAACATCCATAGATGAGAATCTTCAAGATTCGAATCGAGGATTGGATGGAAGTCTCGAACAGTCACAACCTCAAGTGACCACGAGCCAGCCTGAGGAGCCGGTGTTAGCTCAAGGGTTGTCAACAAGCGATATCAGTCGACCTGGTCCATCTACGGAGGCTCTCTCCGCCCAGTTTGTGACTGAAGAACACTTCCAAACAGCTCTCTCTGCGGCCATCGGATCGTTTGAAGACAAGATGATGGAGAGAGTGCTGGCAGCCATCGAGACATCCCGACGCGACACTGGGAAAGCACCCGTCTCAGAGAGCGCTTCAGCACAAGCAAACCTCCAACCCCACAACCCTCTCCCGCCGACCCACTCACAAACTCATCCATCCTCATCAACCCATACACCATATCCATCACCGAACTCCATGACATATTACTTGCCCGCCTTATAGGCCTTCCCACCCGAACGCCTCAGGAAGAATCCCTCTACTGGTGTCTCGTGGATAACCCTGAGCCACCTACTCAATCATGCCGAGGCCAAAGCTCCCGCACACGATGTTGACATGACAATCCAGACGATCAGGACCGTCATGAGGGGGGAAAACGACCTAGGACATCATCTAGTGGCAAAGGTGAAGGTCAAGAACAAGGTTCGGGCGCAACACAGACAAGCGCTGGACCCGGTGAAGCCTCACAACCTACTACAACAACCACCACCACACACCGCACCATCCATACTTTAACCCACATCGACCCACCAACCTTCCACCTAAGGACGCCTCCGTCCACACATCCACAGACGTCAACAAGCCCCTTGCTTCCAGAAGAAGAAGCAAGTGCAGCAATGCTCGTGGCCTTGGCAACCACTCAAGCCACTCCCTCGACTGCTCAAGAACAATCGGGACCATCTGGACATGCCTTCAACCCATATGAGTTCCTCGACCGTTACATATTCGAAGGATAGTGGATGACCCATACCATGCCCGATGAGATTCAAAGACAATGACTCAAGGACGTTCGACATTTCCTTCAAGCAGCTTCGGTGAACCTAGTCCTGATAGAAGACGAAGAACTTCAGGAAAGTGAAGACCGTGAATAGATTCCCCAAGGGCTTCCAGAGCTTATTGCTCAACAAGCGGCTTCCCCTACAAGAGAAATGCCAGGGACCGTTTGCATTGACACGCCATCGGAGAATATCAGAATCGAGTTCCTTTCCTTGAAGAAGTTCGAGAACATATTTGGAGCTCACCGGACAAAGTCAAGAAGTTGAATGAATTCGAGCTCAGAGGGATCTCTCACTGGTATCAGCAGAAAAGAATGACCTGTCTTTGGATACTGATTCATCTTGGACCAGACATGAGCCTGGGGATGACCAAAGTGCAAGCAAAGAGCCATTATAAGAGTCTCTTCCCAATATGCCAGCTTCTGAGTGTCTTTTATGCCAAAGGAGGCCTTCCAACACCCTACTGTGTCATCGAGCGATTAGACAGAACTCGAGAAAGCGAGAGCGACCTACCGTACCTCCCTGCCGAGGAGGTGTACCGTCTCTACCAGTTATACGTAGAGAAGTACAAGGGTCCTCAAGGCTTCATCAAGAAAGAAGGTCTCGAGGGACTCAACCGGTTCATGATGCGACAAGTCAAGTACTTCGCCACTCACGACCTTCAGATGGCTCTCGAGAGCAGCATGAAGAAGGTTAACATGACCGCGCCGCTCAACAAAGGACCTGAGATCGAAGGGCTTCCCAACAACCACGTACACATCAGCTCAGTCTTAGGGATCACTTATCACAATCCAATCTCGAAAAAGACTATGCTGATGCTGAAGACTGAGATTCACAAGTTTTGTGATGGGATGCTCAAGGTCATCAGGCAGAACATAGAGAAAAGGCTGGAAGAGATCAACAAAGAGACAATTCTCAAGCTTCATAGGTTCATGAGAGAACAACTGCTCATGATGAAATTACTTGAGGACATCGAAGAGTGACTGGAGCTGCGGAATACGCCGAGGAACTTCGAGCATGCGCTGGGCTTGCGCAGGTCGTACTATGGCCGACGAGGACAGATGGCGCGGAAGAGCAATCAAGCACAAAAGGGCAGAATGTAGAGTACACTTTGAATTGTGCTTTGATTTCATTACTTATCTTCGTAGATTGGGGCTTTTATTGTATTTGTCCTTTGTTTAGGACTTACCTGTTATTTATACCAAGTATGTTTGGTATAAATACTTGTACAAACATTGAGCTTAATAGAGAATTTTGGTCAATTGATCCGAAAGGCTTGCAAATCGAATTCTAGAGAGAGAAAATCAGAATTCATTTCTCTCACTACTCGAAATCTCTCTCGAAGCTCTCGACGAAAAGTTTTCGATCGTTTAATTTCCATAATTCTAATCGATTACCTTAGATTTCAAGTCTAGGATCTAGGAGTTAATAAATTAGGACCTAACAGATGGGTACATTCATGTACCCCTCCGCCTAGAAGCCTGCCAGGAGCCGTTCCTTGTCCGTGCACCTCTCTGGCACCGGCTATCACTCACCGCCCTCATCGGCCCCGGGTCTCACATAACCCACCAATATTGATACAAATGATCAATAAACCTTCACTATAGTAACATAGTCACTGACCAAATATAATTCGAACGATGTCGAAAAACTCTTACCCTAATTTGTAGTACCAATATAAAAATGCTTGTACTACCAATATATAGATGTTCGTAGTACAGTAACATATACTAGTGTAGTACCATGCGTAGGTTACTTGTAGTATCTTTTTCGTACCACTTCTTTAATTATCGTAAACACGTAGATTATTGTGCAAATAAGGCAGGATAACTTACAAAATAGGGTACGTAATAAAAATTAAACACAAGGTACCGTTTGATTTTAATCATTGGGTTTAGACATTACTTCGGTGCTTCTTAATCATTTCAAAATGGCAGCAACGTACCCTTTTTTGATTTCTTTCTCTCAAAGAATCCTATGGACAGTTGATTCTCGCGTGATACACTTTCCATCGAAAAAGTTTGATCCATTCCAATCTTTAATTGGATCCTTTTACACTACCTTCCAATATCAAAAATCTTAAATGTAGTAAGATGTTCTTACTAGTGTCATTTTAAGTGGAAAGAAAGTCGGTGTTTCGATGTAATAATCATAATTCTAAATATTAACGAGCAATATTGATACTAAATAGTACTTATATCTATGATAACATAGTCACTGACCAAAAATAATTCGAACGGTCTCGAAAACTCTTACCCTAATTCGTAGTACCAATATACAGATGTTTGTAATACCATTAAGTAGATGTTCGTGGTAACATAACATATACTAGAGTAGTACCATACGTAGGTTACTTATAGTATCTTTCCGTACCATGCTTTTAGTTATCGAAAACACGTAGATTATTGTGCAAATAAGGTATGAGAACTTTCAATATACAACACATAATAAACATTAAACACATGGTAACGTAAAAACAACACTAACTTCCAATATATCAAAAATCTTGACTATGTAATAAGATGTTCTTACTAGTTTCATATTAAGTGGAAATAAAGTTTGTGTTTCAATTAATAATCATAATTCTAAATATTAACTCACCAATATTGATACCAAATGATCAATATAGTACCTATAACTATGGTAACATAGTCACTGACCATAAATAATTCGAACGGCGTCGGAAAATCTTATCCTAATTAGTAGGACCAATATATAGATGATTGTATTACCAATATATAGTTTCAGTAGTACCATAACATATGCTAGTATAATACCATGCGTATGTTACTTGTAGTATCTTTGTCGTACCATGTTTTTAATTACCGAAAACACGTAGATTATTGTGCAAATAAGGCATATGAACTTCAGAAATACGGAACATAATAAAAATTAAACACACGTAATATAAAACATAAACACCAACTTCCAACAGATAAAAAAATCTTGACTATGTAATAAGTAGTCACTAACCAAAAATAATTCGAACGGCGTCGAAAAACTCTTACCCTAATTTGTAGGACCAATATACAGATGATTGTAGTACCAATATATTGATTTTGTTAGTGAACATATGCCAGTGTGGTACCATTCGTAGGTTACTTTTAGTATCTTTTTTGTACCACGTTTATAATTATCGAAAACACGTAAATATTGTGCAAATAAGGCATGAGAACTTTTAAAATGTGGAACATAATAAATAAAACACACGGTAACATAAATTGTAAACACTAACTTCCAATAGATCAAAAAACTTGACTATATAGTGAGATGTTCTTACTAGTATCATATTAAATAGAAAGAGAGTTGGTGTTTACATGTAATAATCATTACTCAAAATATTTACCCAGCAATATTGATACCAAATGATCAATATAATACCTATAACTATTGTAACATAGTCACTGACCAAAAATAATTTGAACAACGTCAAAAAC
This sequence comes from Craterostigma plantagineum, assembly GCA_027422505.1. Classification (NCBI taxonomy): domain Eukaryota; kingdom Viridiplantae; phylum Streptophyta; class Magnoliopsida; order Lamiales; family Linderniaceae; genus Craterostigma; species Craterostigma plantagineum. Next base: position 66,668 of record JAPQWV010000669.1, on the reverse strand, counting down.
GCTTATCCAAACTTGTAGTATCAATATATTTATATATAAATATATATATATTTGTACTACCGATATATAGATGTTGATAGTATTATAAGATGTGCTAGTGTAGTAGCATGCGTAGGTTACTTGCTTTTTTGTACCACATCTAATTATCGAAGACACGTATAAAGTTTTCTAACATGTTAGATTCTGTTTTTATGTGACACAGCCTGACAAGCTCTGACACGGCCTGATATTCCAAACATAATTTTCATCATCTGCATGTAAAATGTTTTCTGACATGTCGGATTATGTTTTTATGTGATTGCAATCCCATCTAAAAATATCAAATGGGACAAAACTGCTTGTGGTACCATTTAAATTTTTTTTTAATGGTACAAGTTAGCGTACCTTTTTTATTACTTTTCTCGTACTATTTTCATGTTTTGTTGTACCTAATGTACATATTTTCTAGTATCAATATAATGTGTTAGGTCCTCGATTATCAACTCAAACAATCCTAGGCATGAATTGTAAGGTAATCGACTAGAATGATAGAAGTTGAATCTCGATCGAAAACATTTCTTTGAAGAACACGAGAGAGAAACTTTTAGTGTGAGATAGTTTTCGCTGTTCTCTCTAGATTTTAATTCAAAAGCCTTTCGCATTGATTCTCTAATTTTCTGTATTCAGCTCAATTGTTTGTACAAGTATTTATACCAAACAAGCTTGGTATAAATAACAAACTAGTCCTAATCTATGGACTAATACAAATAAAGCCCCTAATTACAAGGACAACTAATGAAATCAAGCACAATAAAGTAGTCTGTACAATCTCCTCCTTTGTGCTTGATGGCTCTTCAGTTCCATTTGTCCTCGTCGGGCAAAGTACGATCTTCTCAAGCCCAGCGCATGCTCAAAGTTCCTTAGAGTGATTCGCAGCTCCAGGCGCTCCTCGATGTCATCAAGGAGTTCAGCATCAGAGGTTGTTCTCTTACGAACCGATTGATCCTCAGCATTGTGTCTCTATTGATTTCTTACAGCCTCTGCTCTATTCCTCCTGATGACCTTGAGCGTCCCATCACAGAATTTGTGGATCTCAGTCTTCAGCATCATCCTACTCTTCTTTGCGATTGGATTGTGGTAGGTGATGCCTAGGACTGAGCTGGCGTGCACATGATTTTTGGGAAGCCTTTCGATCTCAGGTCCACGGTCATGTTGATCTTCTTCATGTTGCTCTCCATAAATCTGAAGGTCGTGCGCGGCGAAGTACTTGACTTGGTGCATCATGAACCGGTAGAGTCCCTCGAGTCCTTCTTTCTTGATGAAGCCTTGAGGACCCTTGTACTTCTCTATGTAGAGCTGGTAGAGACGGTACACCTCCTCGTAAGGAAGGTAGGGTAGATCGCTCTCGCTGAGTTCTCGAACTTTGTCTACTCACTCAATTACATAGAATTGTGTTGGAAGTCCTCCTTTGGCGCAGTAGACACTTAGCAGCTGGCAGATAGAAGATAGACTCTTATAATGATTCCTTGCTTGCGCTTTAGTCATCTTCATCCTCACATCTGGTCCGAAATGGGTCAACATCCAAAGATATGTCATTCTCTTTTGCTGATCCCAGTGAGAAATCCCTCTGAGCTCGAATTCGTTCAACTTCTTTACTTTATTTGGTGACCTCCATATGTTTTCCCGAACTTCTTCAAGTAAGGGAATTTCTATTCTGATCTTCTCCCATGGTGTATATATTCGAAGGGTTGTCGGCATCATTCTTGGAGGGGGATCCGCTCTCTGGGCAATCAGCTCGGGTAGCTTTGGGGGATCTGCTTCATGATCTTCACCTTCCTGAAGTTCTGCGTCTTCTATGAGCACAAGGTCTGCCGAAGCTGCTACAGGAACTGTCGAACGTCCTTGAGTCGTCGTCTCTGATGCTCTTCGGGCATGGAGTGGGTCATCCACTGTCCTTCGAATATGTAATTGTCAAGGATCTCATGTGGGTTGACTCCACTTCCAGATGGTCCCGATTGGTCAGGAGCAGTTGATGGAGTTGCTTGAGTCCGTGCTACGTCTACAAGCAAGGGGCTTGTGAAAGTCGGTGATGTCGGCGGAGGCATCCTTAGGTGAAAGGTTGGTGGGTCGATTTGGGTTTGGTGGGTTGGATGAGCGGTATGGTGCGTGGTATGGGTTGTTTGTGTGGTTTGGGTGGTGGTTTGGGTTTGTCCGGCTCCAGCGCTTGTCTGAGTTGAACCTGCGCCTTGTCCTTGACCTGGCCACTTGATGAGGTCCTAGGCCGTTTCTCCCCCTCATGATGATCCTGATCATCTGGATCGTCATGTCGACGCCAGGTGCGGGAGCTTTGACCTTGGCAAGTTTGAGTGGGTGACTCAGGGTGGTCCACGAGACGCCTGTAGAAGGATTCTTTCTGAGGCGTTCTGGTGGGAAGGCCGATGAAGCGGGCGAGAAGGATGTCGTGGAGCTGGGTTATGGAAATGGTGTATGGGTTGATGAGGATAGAGGACTCTGCGAGTGGGTCGGTATGAGTGGGTTGTGGGGTTGGGTGTGTTAGTGCTGAAGGGCTCTCAGAGATGGGTGCTATCCCAGTGTCACGCTGGGACGTCTCGGTAGCAGCGAGCACTCTCTCCATCATTTTATCTTCTAGAGATTTGATGGCAGCAGAGAGCGCTGTCTGAAACTGGACTTCAGTCACGTACTGAACGGACGCCTCCGTCGATGATGGACCAGGTCGACTGATGTCGCCTGTTAGCAACCCTTGAGACGACACCGGCTCCTCAGGTTGGCTCGCAGTCACTTAAGGTTGTGACTGTTCGAGACTTCCACCAAATCCTTGAGTCAAATCTTGAAGATTCTCCTCTATGGGTATTTTGGCAGGTTCTGAGTGAACCTGCGAACCAGACATCGGTAACTTGTGCAGCGGCTCAAGATTGAGGGAAGGTATGTCTACAGCGCTTGACGGTAATTGGATCTCAACGGCCCAAGTCTGGTGCGGTGGTGACGACGGGGAAGATAGACTCAAATGATACACTTAGTCATCTCGGAGTCCTTCTTATTAATTGGATCTCCTCATCAGACTCGATGACTGATGAGGTAGCCGTGTGAGGTGAGAGTTCTCGTTCTACATCCTCATTGGCTGGTTCCGTCATCTGAGGCTCGGAGGCTGAATCCTTGAGATTAGAGCCTCTGTCTCCGGCGTAGTAGCCGGTGGTGGTGAGGTGTGCCCCGCATCTGCCTCGAGCGAAGCTCCTTGAGATAGTACCTCCTCAATAGGTACTTCGAGCGTGCTGACATGAATGGGCACTTCAGCATCAAGTGATACTTGTTGAGCTTCGAGTTCCAACTCTTGAGCCACAGCATCTATTAGTGTGGACCAACATCTGGCATTGTTTCCTCGTGAGTTGGGGGCTCCATCTCTAGTTCCTGAGCCACTTCATCAATCTCGTGTCTTTAGGACTAGCATGCGGCTGTTGTGGCTGTGGAGGGCTGACGTTGAAATCTGTCAGGGGCCCTCGAATCATCTGCTCAGTGAGATGATTTTCCCGACAGTAGAGTTTATAGGTGTCACCCGAGGGGTCGGCGAGACGAAGCAGCTCAAGCGGAATTGCCATCGACGGTTGGTCCAGATCCGTGAGCTTCGGGTGATGCAAGAACTTCAGACGTGGGAGCTGGTAATATCCTCCAGGAGGCAAGCGAGGGATGTCCTCATGTAGTTCCATGAATTGTCGAATGATAACGGAGAACCATCTCGCATACGGTACATTTGGACCGTTAGTTCTCTTTCTGTCTGATTTGTCTGCGAGGTCGTTCCAAATCAGTTGAACGAAATCTTAATTTCGTGAGAACATTACTCCGTGAAATATCCGGAGGAAGTTGCCGTTGCCTTTGTAGAAGCCTGCATGCTTCGGAGACAGACACTTATTGATTATTCCAAAAAGTGTCTTCCACGGATGGGGAATCCCGTTGCTCTGCATCTGAGCTAGCTTGGTGGCGGCGAACGGTACCCCATCTGGAGGAAATCGTGAATCATCTCAGCGTCTGATGGTAGTGGGTCATAATTGTGACTGTAAGGGAGGTCGAGAACGAGGCCGAAATTGTTCTTGGTCATGCCTAGTCCCGAGCACCGAAGTGAAGCTGTACGCACCCTCAATCACATGACTTGTGATCCTCCCCCAAAACTGCTGAAGGTAGACCATCGGTACAGAGGCAGTTGTCGTGAGAGCATGCAGAGGGGATGGCCTTGTACGATAGACACAATTATCTCGTCCGGGCATCTGAAAGTTGTCAGGTCGAGCTGAAAACTTGTGTCTTGTACATGCAGGTACAGGTTTCGCTCATAAATGTGGTTGTATGTATGATAGCGATCCATCTGAAAATTGATGGGAAATCACAGATCATTAGTTCAAAATACACAATTGCATCAAAAATATTATTTGTATAAAACCATAATATTATTTGTATAAAACCATATTATTTGATAATTTGGCAATTGGAAAACAGATATGAGGCACATAGGTCATACGAAGTGAGGGATGATTTGAAAAGAATTTTTTTCGACATAAGTATATATGATATAGTTTAGTGCAATCGAAAATATTCTAAGTGTTTGAAGTCACTATTCACTCCCTGGGAGTACGAGGACGTACGAGGACTGGGAGTACGAGGGCAATTTGCTAACTGTGTAGTGTTTAGTAATGTAATTTGATTTCTTCTATCAATGGAATGACTTTACTCATCATTAATTAATTATTGGATGAATAAATTAAAAGACAAAATATTAATTAGTCTAAAGATTTCCATGGAAAATGATGGGCAGGCCCTTTCTTTTGCAAGACTTAAAAAACTCTCTCATGGCCCAATCTGATTAGCATAGTGCGAGCAGGCCCGATTTCTACATGTCAGTCTTGCATCTTAGGGAAAATGACCAAGTCGCCCTTCACAGGAACTTTCACTAGGGCCACGGAAGTGCTGGGTTTGATCCACACTGACGTATGCAGACCATTTAAAGTAACGGCCCGAGCTAATTGTCGCTACTTCATAACGTTCACGGATGATTTCTCCCGCTACAGGAATGTCTATTTGATAAGACAAAAGTCCGAAGCTCTTGAAATGTTCAAAGAGTATAAAGCATTAGTGGAGAAGCAAACTGGCAAGTTCATTAAAGCCGTTCGGTCAGATCGAGGCGGTGAATATATGAGCCTTGAGTTTGATGCATTTCCTAGAGAAAATGGCATCATCATACAGTTTTCCACGCCAGGCACGCTGCAATTGAATGGCGTGGCCGAACGGAGAAATCGGACGCTTTTAGATATGGTTCGGTCGATGATGAGTTACACAGATCTCCCCATTTCGTTGTGGGGATATGCCTTAGAAACAGCGGCCTATATCCTTAAGAGGATATGTACCCGCTCTGTCGACAAGATTCCTTACGAGGCTTGGCATAATCGTAAGGCGAGTCTGAATCACATCAGGGTCTGGGGTTGCGCCGCCTTTGTGAAAAAGTTGATGGCAGACAAGCTTGAATGAAGATCATTAATGGCAAGATTCGTCGGATATCCCGAGGACTCAATGGGGTACTGCTTCTTCGTCCCAGATGAACACATGGTGTTCGTTGCTTTACGCGCTACTTTCTTGGAGGAAGAATTCATAGGCGAAGGTGGTAAAGGACGAGAAATAACTCTAAGAGAGTTAGAGGACGAATCGGCTCCTATTCCAGAGTCGTTGGACGACGTTCCAGAAAACCCGGCTCAGCCACAATTGCGTAGGTCAAGTAGGATATCTTATAAGCCTGAAAGATATGGTATGGTACACGTCGAGCATGGGGATGTTGCGACTGAGGGATGCGTCGGGGACGATCCCGTCACCTACGACCAGGCAATTGCTGGTACAGACTCCCTCAAGTGGCTTGAGGCTATGCAGGCCGAAATGGACTCGATGCACACAAACGAGGTTTGGACTCTTGTAGACCTGTCTAATGGTTTTAGACCAATTGGCAATAAATGGATCTACAAGAAAAAGATTGGATCTGATGGATAGGTGGAGACGTACAAAGCTAGGCTTGTAGCGAAAGGGTATGGTCAGAAAGAGGGAATTGAGTATGAGGAAACCTTCTCACCTATCGCAACGATGTCCATTCGAATCATGCTTGCGATAGCAGCACACTACGACTATGAGATCTGGAAGATGGACGTAAAGACCGCTTTCCTGAATGGATTCCTCCAGGGGGAAATCTATATGGAGCAGCCCAAGGGTTTTATGTCAGAAGCAGATGCTCGAAAAGTGTGCAAACTGAATCGGTCCATTTATGGGCTGAAACAGGCTTCAAGGAGTTGGAATCTTCGGTTCGATGAAGTAGTTAAGAACTACGGATTCATAAAGAATGAAGATGAGCCCTGTGTTTACAGAAAGGCCAGTGGGAGTAAGGTGTCGTTTCTAGTATTGTACGTAGATGATATCCTTTTGATAGGAAACGACATTGAAATGCTCTCAGAGATTAAAGCTTGGCTTTCAAACGAATTCTCTATGAAAGACCTCGGAGAAGCGACATATATTCTAGGAATTCGCCTATTTAGAGATAGGGCGAAAAGGTCAATAGGCTTGTCCCATGCCCTTTACTTAGATAAAGTCCTTAAAAGGTTTAAAATGGACGAGTCTAAGAAAGGGTTCCTACCTATGAGGCATGGGATTCATCTCTCAAAGGCTATGTCTCCTCAGAATGAGGTACAAAGACAAGAGATGAGTGGAGTCCCCTATGCTTCAGCTGTGGGTAGCCTGATGTACGCGATGCTTTGCACACGACTAGGCATAGCGTACGATGTGGGCGTATTGAGTAGGTTTCAGGCTAATCCTGGTAAGAATCATTGGGCGGCAGTAAAGACAGTTCTGAAGTACCTTAGACGGACTAAGGACTTGATACTGATTTATGGCCCAGGAGAATTGGAAGTAGATGGATATACAGATTTGGACTTCCAATCAGATGTGGATGATCGAAAGTCCGGGTTCTGTCTTTACGATCAATGGTGGGGCAGTGTCTTGGAAAAGTTCCACGCAAAGCACAACTGTAGATTCCAACACTGAGGCAGAGTATATCGCAGCTTCAGAAGCTGCCAAGGAGGGTGTTTGGATACGCAAGTTTCTGGAGGAACTACAAGTGGTACCTAGCATTGTGGATCGCCCACTGCCATTGTGGTGCGACAACAGTGGGGCTATTGCGCAAGCTAAGGAACCACGTGCTCACAGTAAATCCAAACACATAGAGAAAATTCCACGTGTTGCGTGGGTTTGTTGAAAATGGCACAATAGCCATGCAGAAAATTGCCTCTGTAGAGAATGCAGCAGACCCGTTCACGAAGCCACTACCACAGGCAGTGCTCGATCGACCGCTTGATAGAATGGGGTTAAGATATGATAGCACATGTATTCCCATGAATTGTCGAATGATAACGGAGAACCATCTTTCATACGGCACAGTTTTGGACCGTTTGTTCTCTTTCTGTCTGATTTGTTCCGCGAGGTCGTTCCAGATCAGTTGAACGAAATCGTAATTTCGTGAGAACATTACTCCGTGAAATATCCGGAGGATGTTGCCGTTGCCTTTGTCGAAGCCTGCATGCTTCGGAGACAGACACTTATTGATTATTCCAAAAAGTGTCTTCCACGGATGGGGAATCCCGTTGCTCTGCATCTTAGCTAGCTTGGTGGTGGCGAACGGTACCCAATCTGGAGGAAATCGTGAATCATCTTAGCGTCTGATGGTAGTGGGTCATAATTGTGACTGTAAGGGAGGTCGAGAACGAGGCCGAATTGTTCTTGGTCATGGTGATATGCCTAGTCCCGAGCACCGAAGTGAAGCTGTACGCACCCTCAATCACATGACTTGTGATCCTCCCCCAAAACTGCTGAAGGCAGACCATCGGTACAGCGGCAGTTGTCGTGAGAGCATGCAGAGGGGATGGCCTTGTAGGATAGACACAATTATCTCGTCCGGGCATCTGAAAGTTGTCAGGTCGAGCTGAAAATTTGTGTCTTGTACATGCAGGTACAGGTTTCGCTCATAAATGTGGTTTTATGTAGATTAGCGATCCATCTGAAAATTTAAGGGAAATCACAGATCATTAGTTCAAAATACACAATTTGCATCGAAAATATTATTTGTATCAAACCATAATGTTCCAGCATGTGATAGTATGCTTGATAATTTGGCAATTGGAAAACAGATATGAGGCACATAGGTCATACGAAGTGAGTGATGATTTGAAAAGAATTTTTTTTCGACATAAGTATATATGATATAGTTTAGTGCAATCGAAAAATATCCTAAGTGTTTGAAGTCACTATTCACTCCCTGGGAGTACGAGGACGTATGAGGACTGGGAGTACGAGGGCAATTTGCTAATTGTGTAGTGTTTACTGATGTAATTTGATTACTTCTATCAATGGAATGACTTTATTCATCATTAATTAATTATTGAATGATAAATTAAATGCCAAATTATTAATTAGTCTAAAGATTTCACCTTGCAGTCTGGGTGGATAAGACAAATTAATAGAACCCAAATATTGGCAGTTCAGTTACTGATTCTGTGGGGACAAGGGGCCCCAGTAAGCTGAGATACTGCAATATTAAAATAGTCCACAAGTCTAAGTCTCCAGTAGGGTGACTGGAATGACACGTACGACTTGTTTGTAGATGGGTCCAATATGGTTGTGTCAACCTTTCACTTGGGAAGTGGGAGCCCATGACAATGATACAAGATGAATCAGGGGATTATCTGTATTTGGACACTGACTCGTAATCGAACGATCACACGCTTGGATTGTCCTTGATCGATCGATTGATTGTAGTAGTATGCGTGAACCTTAGACCGAATGGGTTAACTTGGGGTTGATTGAGGTCTTGACTTGTCACTAGCTTGCTAGGTCCGTCTTACCAGTGGCATGGGTCAGTGGCGAAATGCGGTCTTGACTTTTCGATGTGATTGCCGGTTGAACTGCGGAGCGGGATTTACGGTCTCGATTAAATTCGAGGTTAACGTTCTATGGCAAGTTTAATGTGCGGGAATTTATCCAAGTCTCGGGCCAGAGCATATAACTGACTCACGATGGTCGTGGAGTGCAGTTTCAGAACTTTCACCGACATAAACGACATAGAGTCGAGTTCTGTAAGTTTGACTATGCGTGACTTTCACTCGACCGGGACAAACGTAAAGGGTTTATACGTATGATGAAAATCTACAGTCGGTTCGTGTATTATGATTAGATCAAATTCGTACTCAAGTTGGGATCTGTTCGGTACCACGAGGCTGGCTAGGTGAACACCGAACTCCTAGATACCTCCTGGGCCGGTTGAGACGAACCAAGAGAGTCGGGCTTAAAAAAGGCAACCGATACAACATCGTCATCAGAGAGAGAGATAAGTCTAGGTCCGAGATTGTGACATTAGGGTTTGGGGCTTGGCCAAAACCTTGATCGGCCGAAAATACTAAGTTTGACTAGTGAGGGGTAAAATGGTCTTTCCACCTCACGGTATATTTTTGAAATAAAATATTTGATATTGAATATTTAGTATATGATTCAAATTAGATTTAGATCTTTATTATTTTCTTAGAGAAATAATATTTGTTTGATTTAGAATTAAATAATGTATATCGGATATATATAAGTTTCGAATTTTTATTAGATAAAATTTCAAAAATTATAAATATATTTATATTGGATATTATATATTTAAAATATACTAAATATGGTATTTTAATTAATTAAGGTATTGGATATTTAATTAATTAAATATAAAGTTTGGATTTTGAATTCATTACTTGGTAAAACGAAGACTTGGTAAAAGGGGAGGTTTGAGGATTTTTCTCCACTCACCTTAACCTATTTTTGGCTAATCCTAAGAGGTATAAAGAAGTTTCGAGAACCAAAAGGGGGAAGCTAAATTTTCGAAATACAAGTCAAAGAGAGGAAAAACTAAGAGTTTTCTCCTCTCACCACTTTCTCTCTCGCACTCTCTCTCTCGTGGACAGCAAGCAGTTCGTTCTTGGCCTAGCCGCACATGCAAGAACAGCTGCGATGTTAGTAAGGTGCCGCCGTGACGATCTTGCGCAAAGACGGCGTCCCGTTCGTGTGCTTTTGGCGCAGGAGAGGGGCACTACGCCTCGGGGATCGAAGGATTCGAAGCTAGCCATCGTTAAGAGATTTCACAAGGTATCATGGCTGATCCCTTATCTTTTTATATCAATACGTTCTCGTGCTTGTAGCCGAGCGATCTTGGATAGGCGGGAAACCCCGTAAAATTTTAAATTCCGTCGTTTTAGGAACGTGGGTCCAGGAACCCTCGGGGATTCCCAACAGTTCCAGCATGTGATAGTATGTTTGATAATTTGGCAATTGGAAAACAGATATGAGGCACATAGGTCATACGAAGTGAGTGATGATTTGAAAAGAATTTTTTTTCGACATAAGTATATATGATATAGTTTAGTGCAATCGAAAAATATACAAAGTGTTTGAAGTCACTATTCACTCCGTTCTTTTTATCGTGCGAGAATTAAAACTTCTCAATTTAATTTCCTAAGTGCTGAATTCAAATATAGGATTTCTGTTCCATTTTACGATTGAGAATTTTATTCGCTAGATTTTGCAACAGTGAAAAAGACTTAGAAAGTTTTACTAAGTGTTGGAACGTCATTTATGTCACTGTAGCCGAGAAATTTCACGCTCGAGAAAAATTCTGTGTACATTTGCAATTGTGAAGATTGAAATCCGCGCAAATTTACGATCGAGAAATTTCTCTCTTAGATAAAATTTTCATTACAATTTTAATAGAGCGGGAAAGTTTTTCGATTGTAAGTAAGTTTTCCGCTGCGAAGTTTGACGATCGAGAAATTTTATCGTCGACAAAATTAATTTTATCGCCGCTAAAATTGTCTATCGAAATTGAAAATGAAATCGAAAATTATTTTGCGATAGTAAGTTTTACGCTCGAATTAAATTTCATCCTTCTACCTATTCTACCCGTTAATTTTCTCTTGCATAAAATTGTAATTAAATTTCTCGATGGTAAGTGAATTAGCAAACTGCGTTACTTAACTTGTCGACTAAGTCAAAATTCAGTGAACGAAAATCTTTTACGACGCAAACAGTACTCCAATTAAATTTAAATCCAATTGGAACAATTTGCGATCGAGAAAGTTCTTCGATCTCTGCATGTGTTCAAAAACCCAGATAGTCGAGGCTTAGAAATTGAACTCTAAAACGCAGATAATCAAAACTTTATCCTACCAGATTGATCGAAAAACCTTAAGATAGTCATTTTAAGCAGATATTGTATCAAATAATCACAAAACAAGCTCTAAAGCTTGCACGGTTTTTTCAAATCTATCACAGTCGAGAAACAAATCACAAATCGAAAGAAAAATTCCAGATTGTGGATGCTAATGAAAAAATCAATACGCAAACACATAAAAATTGTCGAATCTACCTCTGAAAGACAGTTAAGAGTTGAATATCAAAGAACAAGTTGTTTGATTTTGAGATTCTGTCTTTCGAATGAGTTTTGCGTGAGAGAAAAATGTTCGACTGTTGGTATTCATGTAAGGTTTTGCGTAAAAAATTTTCGACTGCAAAAAGTGAATTTTTAATTAATGAGTGGATTTGATGTGTTGGGTTTTCGATGGGACATTTTCGCTATAGAAATAGATCAGGCCCAACACTGTTTTCGCTCGAGAAACTATAGATGTGGCCCACTACTGTTTACGCTCGAGAAACTTTGAATTGAAAAATTTATCTCCTAATCAATTTCTCGACCATAAGTTTTGCGATTGAGGTAAAATTCAGGACCATCACCATTTACGCACGAGAAAATTGGAATTGTAAATTACTCTTCTATCCAATTTCTCGATCGTAAGTTTCTCTTAAATTTTCAGATTGACCACAGTTTCAATATAAAACCACAAAATTACTCCCCCAAGTATAAACGGAAGTGCAATTAACTCCCTGTATATTCGAAGGAATGACATTTGGCTCCAAAATTGATCTTCGAAATTCTGTAGTACTTAGAGCAAAATGTCGAGAATGTTAAATTTAATTAGGAAGTAGTTGTTTTAATAAGGCTTCCCCTGAATTGCTTTACCAATGTATTGAGTTCACGATCATGAAATTTGTGAAGTCCTCCTTATTTAAGCATTGTCCAAAGCGAATCAAAACGGAAATTTCTGCAACACTTAAAGAAAGAACATCAAAAATATTTGGAGCTCAAAACATGGAATCAGTATAGATGCTCCGCCTCAAATAGTGCACCTATATCGATTTACCACGTAATCATGCAAATCAATACAAGTAACAATCATTATAACACGCAATTGATCAATTTAGACTAGATACATGTTCCCCTAAACATGTAATAAAGATTTGCGCGAGGGTATGAGAAAAATCAAATATTCGCATTTTATTCAATGCAATACCAATGCAAGTTAAATATGCATTCAAAATGTGCGAATTTTAAGACGATAAAATTTTCGCATTTATACAAGTCAATACATAAGAAATTATAGAATTTCATGTCAAAATGTGCGACTTTTGTTTTTCATTTTAATATTTATAATAGTATATTATTTTGCTTCAATAGATCGTCACGCCTAAATTTTCGTATGACACTTGAAAAACACTCTGCCGTCAAGTCTTGTCATCAAACTAAAGTCTAAGGTTCATAGAAAGATCCATTTTGACAACTCTCACTAAGTTCACTCTAGCACTCTATTATTTTTTACTCGGGGATTTTATATTTATATCGCTCAAGTCAACACAAGCATATTTAATCATTTCACCTAAGCGAGAGATCGTCGTTTTTGGAATCAAATGGACTTTCAAGGGTTGAATTTGGCTATGACTTAGAAAGGAAGGAATTTAGAGGAAAAGGTGAGCTTATTTTTTTCGTCTTCCATTTCTACGTCCATCTCCTTCTTTTCTTTCGGCAAATTTTTTTTCATCTTTTCAATCCCCTCCCTTATTTTTATTATTATTATTTTTAATACCCCTTTTATGCTCAAGCTGAAGCTCCGCTTCTCCACGAGGCTCTAGGAGATTATCGTAGGCGAAGTTCTTCTTGTTGGTTCACGGCCCGATACCGTGCTCCTCTTCTCTTAATCCCTAGAGAGGTTTCAGAGATTAACAATTTGGAGAAGTTCACGGTTATGGAATTCGTACCCAAGGCTGCGATCCTCTTCTCGTTTCCCAATATAAGACCGGATTATCGTTGGAGAAGTTCACTTCGTGGTGCTCCTCTTTCCAGCCGTTCTGACGAGCGTACGAGATTATCAACGGAGAAGTTCACAGCAGGATCCATGCCTTCTTTTTGTAGTTTCCAAAAGCAGGTTCGTTCGGTCTGTTTTTGTGCGTTGAGCATTGCCTTCTTTTGCATCTTTTTTTTCTCCCCCTACTTTTCTCGTTTGAACAACCATTCGAAGAGTATAAAATCGGTTTAAGGTTGGAATGGGTTTCAAATGAAGAAGATGAATTCGGAGAAGGTCCAAAGTGGATGACTAAGGGCTATGGTATTGGAAAGGATTATATAAGGCTGAGTGAGGGATTACCTAAATGCCCAAATCATTTTCCTAACGATCTAAATGAACGCGAGTATGAAACCAAGTATCACTAGTAAAGACAATCAATTGAAGTGTGACTTCACTCGAGAGATAAATCCAAAGAGGGAAAACTTGAAAGGCTAGAGACCTCACATTTGAAGGGTGATTTTGTGTCTAGTGTATTAAACTAAAGACCTTTAGACACAAGAATGTGACTTAGACTGACAGAATTAAGCAGTTGAATCAGTCGTATGTCGGGAAAAATTCTACGTGACTTAGACCGAAGCATCCTAAATGATCTCGTCGTCCCCCTGAATTATAGCTATATGTATAGTTTATTTTTATTTTTATTTTATTTTAATTTAAATTTTTTTATTTTTTTATTTTCACGCAAGATATAACAAATGAGCATGGAAAACACATAGAATAGAGCATGTGATAGCACGGAAGATCAGGTAAAGCACATATCATGGGAGATTCAACATGCCTAATTTTCCGACAAGGAATTGGAATCGTTTTTCATCCAATGGCTTGGTGAAAATATTGGCTAACTGGTACTCCGTCTTCACAAAATACATGTCAATTGTGCCCTTTTCTACATGATCTTTGATAAAGTGATATCTAATGTCCATGTGCTTCGTGCGTGAATGGTGAACAGGATTGCACGTAATCGCAATGGCACTTTGGCTATCACTATATATGTGTATTATTTAAATTGTACCCATAATCGCGAAGCTGAGTCCGCATCCACGACATCTGCGCGCAACAGCTGACGGTTGCGACGTATTCAGCTTCAGCCGTCGCAGTTGAGATGCAATTTTGCTTTTTGGATGACCAGCAGACTAGCTTTTAGCCTAGAAATTGAGCACCACCGGAGGTGCTTTTCCCGTCCATTCGGCAACCTGCATAATCAGCGTCAGTGTAGCCGATAAGTTTGAAGTTCGTACCTTTAGGATACCATAGTCCTAAGGTAGATGTGCCCTTAAGGTAGCGAAGAATATGCTTCACCGCAAGCATGTGGGATTCCTTGGGATCGGGTTGGAAGCGAGCACAGAGACAGGTGGCAAGCATGATGTCCGGTCGGCTAGAAGTTAGGTAGAGAAGAGATCCAATTATGCTGCGATAGTGTGATGTCGACCAATTTTCCTGCGGGATCGGCATCCAACTTGCAGCTTGTTGACATGGGAGTGTTACGAGGCTTGCTCTGAACTTGATGGAACTTTTTCAAGAAGTCTTTGATGTACTTTGTTTGACTGATAAATATCCCGTCATCGAGCTGCCTGACTTGAAGTCCTAGGAAGAATTGCATCTCTCCCATGTGGCTCATTTTGAATTTACTCTTCATGAGATCTCCAAACTTCTTGCAAAGCTGCAAATTAGTAGAACCAAAAATGATGTCATCGACGTAAACCTGGACGACCATCAGATCCTTGTCTTGCCATTTGATGAAGAGGGTCGTATCAATTGTTCCTCGGATAAATCCAGACATTACGAGGAAGTCACTCAAGACATCGTAGCAAGCACGTGGGGCTTGTTTTAGTCCACAGAGAGCTTTATCCAATCGATAGACGTGATCAGGGTGTTCTTGATCAATGAAGTTTTCTGACTGAGCGACATATGTTAGGAATATGCCCTCGAATGCTATACGAGGATTAGATTGTATAGGGCATTAGCTTATAAATCATTCGACCTTTTATGTAATAAGATATTTTTTATGTGTTTATTGAAAGGCGTTGTTCGTTTATTGGATATAAGAGTACTATACTAAGCATCCGGTAAAGCAATAAATGAACAAATCCAAATGTATCGAGTTAAGTCACTGTTCTTGATGGGTACGAGAGAGGAAGACACTAGTGGACTCCTAACCTCGAGCATTAAAAGTCCGTAATCCTTAGGCTGCAGTTGGGTGCTGGATAACCGATTACGACTTATTTGTCCATGACCTATCGAGTGCCGATATCCCGCTTGGAAGCAGAGGTCATGACTTGTGATGCGAGTCGAATCAAGGGATTGAATCGTTTCAGGGACATTGACTCACGGGTCGTACGGTCGAACATGGCTTATTACTCAAGGACTGTCAATGAGCGATGACAACACTATAGTAGTCTACATGAACCTTAGACCGGAAGGGGCTTTGACGGAGTTGACTTCGAAGTCTCGACTGTCACTGGTTCCCCTCGACCCGATTTGCTGATGCATGGGTCAGCGGGCCAGATGCGGTCTTGATGACGATTTGTGATTGCAGGGCTTAGACCGCTGAGTACGGATTCACAGTCTTGCAAGTAATTGAGATAAGTGTCCTATGAGGACGGCGACGGGAAATTATGAAATCCTTGGCCAAGGTATTGAACTAACTCATGTTAGACATGGAGGGTAGTTTTGGTAATTTGCCTCGTCCCCGTTTTATCATAGAATCGAGTATAGTGAGTTTGACATAGACCATGGCTCTCACTCGATTGGGACACAGCTGAAGGATTTATACGTAGTACTATAATCTATAGTAAGGTTCTCGAATAAAGACTGGGTCGAAATTCGCACTCGAATCGGGTTACGGTCCGGTACTGCGGGATTGGCTAGGTAACTGTCGGATTCTTGGATTCCTCCCTTGCCGATTGAGTCGAACCCAGAGAGTCGGGCTTAAAAAGGATCATCAACGTGTACTGATAAGGAGAAAAAGTGTTTTAGGCCTTAACGGGCCTTGGGCCGTTGGGCCGCGCCTTAGTGGGCCTCGGGCCGTTTAATGGATCGAAGTCGAACTTCGTATGAAACTAACTTTGAGACTTGGGCTTGGCCAAGTGCTTAAAAGGCTTGAGCGTAAAATTGGAACTTGACCCTAAGCTGATTTTCGAATTATGCCTTGGGAATTAATTTCGAAAAATTAAATATAAATATGGAAATAATGTATTTGGAATATTATTTATTTTAAGGTGAAAATTTCAAATTAATCTTGGATTAAGTTTCGAATTTTATACCATATTTACATATACTTAGTTTGTCTTAGTATTTAAGTTAGTTGTCTAATTATGGTAAGTATCCTTATATGAATTTTGAATTAAATAAGGGAGAGAAAGATATGGCAAAATCTCTCCACTTAAGGAGCAAAATAAAAAACCATATTTTTGAGATATCCTAGGGATTTCCAAATATATCATAGTATAAATAGGGCAACCATATTTCATAATTTGGGGTGGAAAATTTCGTCCATAACAAAGGCACAAAACACACACCGAACAAAAACACACTCTTCTCTCACGCGACGGCTCTGTTCCCTCTAGCCATCTTTAGAGAACTGATTTCGTGGTACACTGCGAGGTCGGCGTGACGATCTAGTGCTATCCACCACCATTTACGAAGTCTTGAAGAAAATGACGAGGAGCTGCCATTTGCTTCAACTGGTAATTCTCTATGGGTTTGACCCGCCCTATTACATGTCTATGTGTTACTATTTTGATCCGAGCAACGAGGGCAATAAGGGAACTCGGAAAAATTTGTTCTGCACCGAACCCGGGGACGTGGTGTCTCCGGGAGACACCGGATAACCACAATGGTATCAGAGCGGGCACTCGTGATCAGAATCATAACGTGTTTAAATTGAAACGAGGCGCGTGGGAGACGATCGAAAAGCCGACACGGTTCGACCGTCGTTCGGCTGTCGATGCGTCGTTTGCCAACAGACGACCACCAACTCGTGCGGTACAGACAGACGATGAACCACGAACCGGACAGGGACCCGTGCGATGGCGGGACCCGGGCAGCCGTGCGTTGCGCGCGGGCTGCGTGCGCTGTAACGGCAGTACAGCCGCGGGATCGGGCTGCTCAGCCTCGAACCTTGGGTCTGACGCCAGCCATGGTGGCTTAGGTGCCTTCCCCGGCAACGCCGCCGCACCCGGCTGAGATTGTCCGCGGCTTTGGCCGCGGACTGCGATGGCGCGCACGGTGCACGCTGCGCAAGACGGCCACAACGACTTCGGCTCGGCCAGAACGCTGCGTCGGCGATCTCTCCCGGCGAGGCAGTGACTCGGCACAAAGGGGCTGAAGCGACGAGGAGTCGCGGCAGTATTCTACCGCGAGCTGAACACGCGCACATTGCACGGCGTGGCGTCGCCGGCGGTGGCGGCACCGGCTCCAGCCAAGACTCCACGCCTACGGCCTTTTCCGCCATGGCTTTCCGGCGTGTTTTGACGGCTGAGTGATTTGAGTCGCGGCAACTATGTTAGGGCTTCATGCTCAAAGCCTTAACGGGCCTTTTAATGGGCTTGGTCCGTTTAAGGCCCAATTTTCATTTTTCTTTAAAATCATGTAATTGTCAACGTGCTCGTTATGAATGTGACTTAAGGCGCACTTGCGGATTTAGGAATTTGGTTTCCGGGTCATTTGTTAAGGGTTAAGTCCCCTCGGGTTGTATTTGTTTTATACGGGTTGTTCGGGACTTACGATCCCCTCGTGTTGTAATTTACCATTTTATTGGATTAGACTTAAATACGAAGACGAGGTCCCATTTGATGGAAGGCAACCCCCCGGCGGTGACAAGGTGGTGGACGTTCGGTGACTTTGAGGCCGTTCGAGTGACGAAGGACGTTTGACGACTTCAAGACCCGTGCGACGACCCGAGGTCTTTTGAAGACGCATGTAATAGAGATAGGCTAGAAATAACCCACTTGTGTTGTCTTGTAGTTTATTTTCCTAGGGTCAATTTACTACCTACGTGCATGTTGGTTTTTGAAATGATATGCATGTTTTATGTGCTCTTATGTGAGATGGTTTGTTCTCCCTTTGACAAATACTACGTGGGTAAAGGATTGGATTCCTTTCTTCTATCATGCTTGAGATGTCTAGCATTGGGAGTTTTTTAGAGGACCATGTATCTAGGCTAAATTGATTAATGCGTGTTTTAATAATTGTTACTTGGATTGGTTTATGTGCTTACATGATAAATCAATTTAGGTGCATTGTTTGAGGGGGAGCATTTACAAAAATATTATGCTTTGAGCTCCAAATATTCTGTTGTTCTTTCTCTAAGTGTTGCAGAAATTTTTCGATCTAATTTCCCTTGCTACACACGCACTTCATTGAGGGGGACTCATGATCAATCTTTCAATACCTGGGGCTAACGGCATTGATATAGAAATCCAGGGGAGCCTGATTAAAATTATTTGTTAATTAACTCTAATAATTTTGATGTCTTTCTCTAAGTGATACAGATTTTTCGAGTCTCGTCAAAGGAGCCAGACGTTACTATTATGAATTACAGGGAGTTAATTGCATTGATTTTAATTCATTGGGGGTGCGATTATGTGGTTTATGATTAAAATATGGCCACTCTTGAAAAGTTTAGAAAACTTACGATCGAAAACTGGATCGAAGAAGGTAATTTCCCTTCCAGTTTCTCGAGCGAAAATTTTGAAATGGGCATGTCCAATTGAAAACCCAATATGTCATGTCAGCCCGTTAATATTAGTTCACTTTTTGCAGTCGAAAAAGTATTTCTCACGCAAACCTAATCGTAAAATCTACAGTGTTTCTACGCCTTCTCTCTCGCAAAACTTAAAAAGACGATTCAATCTTCACTCGAATCTTTCGATTTTTAACCTAAAATTGTCTTTTTAAGGTAGAAACGACACTTATTCGCTGTTTGCATGCGATTAAACTCCGTCTGCGTCTACATTTTGTGTTTTTTCGCTTGATTCTATGTTAGATTTTTGATAGTTTAACCTGTGAAAACCCATATGAAACTTTGCAGAGTCTAGACCTTTAGATGTGTTTATCGGGTTTCGATATCCGTGTTTTATGATAGTTTTGGTGTTTTCGATTGCTCTGGTAGTATTTTGATAATCTGCGTCTTAGAATTAGAATCTAATTTTCCACTACAACTGGAATTTTAAACGTTTGAAGCAGTTGAAAACTTTCTCGATCGCAAACGGTTTCAGTTGAATTTATATTTTACTGAGATACGCGTTTGCATCGAATAGATTTTTTATCGCTGAATTTTGACTTGGTCGCAAGTTAGATGCCGTAGATCGAAAAATACTTACCGTCGAGAAAATCTAATTAGAATCTTATGCGAGCGAAATTGATAAAATAGATGCAAAGTTCGAGCGCAAAACTTGACATCGAAAATAGTATATCCGATTTCATTTTATTTCGGTCGTAAAATTTTAGTGGCGAGAAAATTAATTTTTCGATGCTAAAATTTCTCAAACGTAAAAATACGCGGCAATTTGTTCGATGCAAAATTTTCTCGTCGATTGACTTAGTTTTTTCGTTTGGTGAATTTTTCTCGATCGACAAACATAGAAGCAAATACATCACTTAGGATCGATATCATTTCTCGCTCGACAAATTTCAAAACGAAAAAATTTTACTCACTCGAGAAAAGTTTTTCGATAGTAATACCTAGGAAAACTTTCTCGATCATAAATTTACGTGGACATTTTTCTCGCTCGTAAAATTGATCGTATACAGTACTTAAAGTAACATTCAACACTTAGAAAAAATTATTTAAGTCATTATCACTGTAGCCAATCTGGAGAACAAATTTTCGATTACAAATTAAACGGATAAATATGATAATTCTCAGCACTTAGGTAATTCAATTGGAAAGTTAATTCTCGACGAGCAAAAATCTCACGGATTGAACAGTGCGATTTGCGCATAAAACACTTAGAAAGTTTTCGATATACTTCCTATGTGTCTCATATGCTACTTTTGAAAATAACATTAAAAACCATCCCTTTTGTTCATATTCGTATGACCTATGTGCAAAGTTATATATTCTATGTCTATCAAACATGCAATAAATTGTTCAAATTTTAGAGTTTGATATGATAATTTTCGACTTCAATTTAGTATTGAACTAAAGTTTTGTTTTTAATTCTTTTTCAGAGTGATCACTATCCAACATACAACCCATTTATGACAAAAACATGTATCTCAATGTCCTGGACACAAACTTCCAGCTCCATCTGACAACATTTCGATGTCCAGACCAGATAATAGTGTCCATTCTTCAAGGCCATCCCCTGTGGTATGCGCTTACGACAACTCCATCAGTGCCAATGGTCTACCTTCAACAGTTGTGGGGATGCATAAAGGGTCTAGTAATTGAAGGAGCGTACCACTTCACCTCGGTACTCGGAACAAGACACGCCAGCTTCAACAAAAATGATTTTGGCCTCGTCTTGGATCTCCACTTCAGCAACAATTACGACCCTTGGCCAACGGATGCTGAGATGGTACGAGACTTTCTCCAAATGAGATACAGGTCGCCGCTCACCAAATGTTTTAGTTGGACGTCTGATTCTCGTGGGGACGAGAGAGGAGACACCTGACGGTCCTTAATCTCAGCATTAACCGAAAAGTCCGTAAGTCTAAGGATTCTAGGTGGGTGACTACATAGCCGAATATGACTTATCCATTGACGCCACATAGTATCGGTAGTGTCACAGATTACCTGAAAGGTTGTGGGTCGTGATGGAGATATCGATGATCGGAGAGATCGCGTATTCGGACATACGGTTCGTATTCGTCTCGATCACATGACTAGGATGTTGTCAATGATTGAACGAATGAGTATAGCAGCCTCAGACCGATAGGGTCACTGACGGATTTGCTTTCGCGATTTCGGTTTGTCGTTAGATGCCTAGGTCCGCAAGTGTTAGGAAATGGGACTCGGGCCAGCGACGAAACGCAACTGACTTTACGGAGGTGATTGCCGGGCTTTGACTATATCGGGATTCACCGCCTATATTCGTATAGGTTAACGTCTTATGACGTAATTGGAGAACGACGATTGTAAAGCATTCGGCCGAAGCTTTGAAAGCTCACTCATATTAGATACGGAGCAGAGTTTAAATAATCGGTTCGGTCTCGATTATAACATAGAGTTGGGTTAGTGAGTTTGACATTTACATGGCTCTCAGCTAGCCGGGACTCAAGTGAAAGGTGTAAGAGTTATTTAAATCTATACACTATAGTCGGTTCGCCCGGATTTCGATTAGATCAAAATTCGTCTCAATTGCTAGGTGAATACCGGGATTCGCGGATTCTTCCCGTGCAGTTGAGATGGACCTAGAGAGTCGCGCTTAAAAATGGTAATGACCTCGAACGAAAATGGCGGGCTTTTCTCTGGAACATAGCGAATGGGATTCGTTAAGGTAGCGACATAGTTGATTGTCGACGATTTAGTTAAGTTCCGATGAGGGTCACGGAAATAATAAGGACTTGAGATTGTATTAAATGCTTAATTAATTAACTAAGTGAGGCTCATTGTAATTAAAATAATTAGATTTGATTGGTTATTTTATTATTTTTCTACAACACTTGTCATGTTCTCATAAAATCCAAGAGTATGACTCACATGCCACCTCATCCATTGTGGCAAGTTATGGAAGTGTCCACATGTCCAAGACCAAGTCAACATGCATATTTTTAGTTTATTCCATTTTGGCCCATGAGGTTTCTAAGTTGTAATTAAAATAATTAGATTGGATTTAGTTATTTTATTATTTAAAATTGAGGGACTAAATTGAGAATCTAAAAACCTCATGGGCCAAACTGGAATAAACTAAAAATGTGCGTGTTGACTTGATCTTGGACATGAACTTGCCACAATGGATGAGGTGCATGTGAGTCCCACAATGGATGAGGTGGCATGTGTGTCATACTCTTGGATTTTATGAGAACATAACAAGTGTTGTAGAAAAATAATAAAATAACCAAAGTGGATTTTTTACTACAATGAAAATAACTCTCATGGGCTTAGGTATAAAGAAAACAAAATGAGATACATGCATAACTGATAACAACAAGGAAGTAATGTTAGTGAGTTTCCAATAATACTTGGTCACTTTGCTCTAAAAAAACTAGAGAATTAGAAAGAGTGTACGTGGTACTTCTTAAGTCACATTATTCAAGCCACGGGTTCGTTTGATGAAGCCCGATGCCCGAACCGAACTGCGTCTAGCCATCGGGAGCAATCTCGGAGGTTTGATGTCGCGCCCCAACTCCCTAACTGCCTATTCTAGCGCATTCCTATGTGCCCAGCTAGTTGTGAGTAGTGAAGTGCACCAACAACACGTATAAATTTTTATTTTTCCATTCATATAATGGAACGAAGTTCTGTACACGTCTAAAGAATACATGTCAGGTCTATAAGCTACATCCTAGACCTAACTACGTGGCTCTTCGTGTGACGGCACAGCAAAAGTCTGTTATGCGCCCGGCCTCACAGGTCGTCATCCATACACACACGTCCACCCAAAAGTAGCGCGAAGCTCCAAAAGATTGGCCTTGCCAACTACGCTATCACGTACCGTGCTCGCTGGCGCCTACAACACATAACACAAAAGAATGAGCCACCGAGGCTCAGTAAGCAGAAATCATGCATGTATGCACGTGTCCCTCCCCGCAACGGCAATCCACGGCGATGCATAAGACACCCGCAAAGGCGTTCCTCGCCGATGCATAAAACACTCGCAAAGGCGGTCCGCGCGGAAGCATACAACATCGTACTACATGCTCAGGGCCCTCGGCTAATCTCACTATGCACCACAAGAGCTCACGTCCCTCAGGGACAATACGACAGCGGTCCACGCCGGATGGACGAACCCTAGGATGCACATCGTTCCCTAGGTCGCCATATGAACACGGTCGTCCCCGACTGTCCGGCGGTCGCTCACACTGATAGCCCACGCTGAGGTCGCCTACACTAGGGTTCCACCACTGTGTCGCTTATACCCTCAGGTCGCACCTTACCGCCACGGGCCACACCCAATCTTATCCATAGGATATCAACATATATATATCTACAATAATAGTACGACGACGCTAAACGCCGCCCTGGTATCATAGGAGACAGCCCCTGACTCAACTACGAGTCGACACACTTGCCCATATTGGCAAGTCCTCGTCGCGTACAAGCGACATATCATTATGCACACTCAGTCCACGACCCTCCCCCATAAGTTCGTGCGTGCACATGAGTATGCATATGCAAATAAATGTGATTTATGCTAATCACATGAAAGCGTAACGATCAATCCACGTAATCATGAAATCACGTAGGCACATAGTCACACAAAACAT
Source organism: Craterostigma plantagineum (assembly GCA_027422505.1). Lineage (NCBI taxonomy): Eukaryota > Viridiplantae > Streptophyta > Magnoliopsida > Lamiales > Linderniaceae > Craterostigma > Craterostigma plantagineum. The sequence continues at coordinate 43,020 of JAPQWV010000669.1, read as the reverse complement.
ATAACACGCAAGTTATGTGTTGTAGTTGGATTTCCACTTACCTATCGTCCGTCGATTACCCGTTAGTAGCTCGACAATGTTCCTAACCGTTCGATCTTTTGCATAAAATGGTTAGAGTATTAGTACTTTGCTTTCCTTAGCTCATTCGTCGAAGTACAAATTTTCTAGACTTCGAGCTAGTGGAAGTGTCGTATTGAATTTCCTAAGTCATTCAATTTCTACCTTAGCCTAAGTTATTATTTAATTTCGACTTTAGCTTATACTCCTTGGCGAAAGAGTGCTACTTACGGTTGAGTTTTCGATTGGACTTCAATTGTTCGATTCCACGTGAGTTTCGTCCCTTAATTATTTCTAAGTTGGAGAATTGAATTTCCCTTCATTAAGGCTGGCGAAGGTCATCTGATTTGCAAGGTTTTGCCCAATTCAATTTCGCCCAATTGATACACATAAATTCCTAGTTTCGATCGAAACTATGCATGGGAAATCACTTTCGGCCGATTCAATTTCTACTTTGTATGGGTTTCACCGAGATATGTTTCGATCAATTTCCTATTTTCTCTCACTTCCGCACAATTGAATCTATGCATGAGGCCTACTTTGCTCGAAACTTATGTTGATTCTAACATTCGATAGGTTGTATGGCACGGCGCAAGTGCCAAATTAAACCTAGTTTCGATCAATCTACTTGTCGCTCAATTCATCAAGATTAGAGGTTGAGTTGCGCCGTGTGATTGCATCATCACTTCGTCATCCTACTTTTGATCGATGCAAATTAAAATGAGGATCACTTTCGAGTGGGTTTCACCGTTCTCTGACGTCATCATGGCGTCATCAGAGTTTCGATCGAAACCATACTTAGGGTTTCGATCGATTTAGGGTTTCGCTCAATTGATTCTTACGTTTCGCCCGAAACCATGCAAAATTAGAGATCACTCTCGATAAATTGTGGATTTTGGGAGGGGTTTCGCCGAGATTTCTTTCGATCGAAAGTCCTTCTCAGTTAGTTACTTTCGATCGATTGACGAGTGTCGATTAAATTTTGTGCAATTAGATGAGTTTCGGTCGAAACTCCTAAATTACTCATTCACTCACTGTACCATAAGATTGATCGAAACTCACTTTACTATGTCCAATTGTACTAGGTTTCGATCGATGCTCATACTGAAATCGATTTTCCACTTTCGATCAAAACCTTCAAACATTCAGCGCTCGAAACTACCTTGCAACCCCTATTTCCAGATTTCTTAAGCTCTATGGGTTATCCTTCGACCCCAAAAATGTCTAGGGTTAGCTCAAAATCACCTTAGGCTAAAGTAACGAGTCCTAACCATAGTATTTCGTGCCTTTGGTCCTAAAATGTGTAAGTTCTTGAACCGAAACATTAAAGTCATGGTTAGAGGGTCATACCTAGTCCCAAGCTCTTGCGTTTGGTGTCTCGGCTTGTCCTCCTTCCTTGCAAATTCCCTCGTTAGTTTTTATTTTCTATGGGGGTTTGTGAACTTTGAAAGGGGCTTTAGATAATTATCAAGTTGCGAGGGATGGTGATGGGGCATATGGGACGAAAATATCCCTCAAATTAGGGAATGTTTGTCCTTAAAGTCATGTCTAATATTTTGGGCCCAAATTGTATCTGTAAGCCAACTAATGTATAGTTCACTCTTTAGCCCATAGCCCAATTTTCAAAGGTAGTCCCATTTTAGCTTGTAGCCCAATTTGAATTTCCTAGCCTCGTTCAACATTTTAAACCAAATTCTAGCTTACAAGCAAATTTTCATTTATGGCCCAAATCCCTCTTGCCAGATTTCAAAAATCTCTAAGTAGATTGGAAGTCACATAGCACAAATTAAACACACCAAAATTCACAATTAATGGAGCACATAATTTTCCACACAAATAAGTTAAGCATGCATTTTAACATGCAAATTTCACATAATTCACACGAGCACGGAATAATTGCACGAATGCACATAATTGTTTTTACCATTTATGCAAATTTATTGGCCCTATAGTTTACGAGGACCCGGGTGCTACATTTGATCAAGGACATACCGGCATGACAATATTGCCCGGAGGCCCCGGGAATCAGACGAGGAGTTGCGACGATCATCCAAGGTGTAATCATGTTAACCGAAGTATGTTTGGACCCTACTAATTTGATTTTACGAAAAATACCAAACGACATCGTAATGATTCAAAAGATCCCTCGTTGTGCCACCGTTGGAAGTGTAGAATCAATATAGAAAACTTTGGTATCATTCGGAAATCATTTTGGTTATCAAACTGTTGGCAGACGGCAGACTGCCGCTTTAGTCGCATTGATAATTTCGAACAATGATTTGATTTTACGAAAAATACCAAAAGACATCAGAATGATTCGAAAGACCCCTCGTTGTGAACGTCAGGAAGTAAGGATTTATTCTGAAAAATTTGGTATTGATCAGAAATCGTTCGGTTGCCAAATAGTCGAAAAGCTGTCGGCTGCCGCTGTGTTCGAACTATTTTGAATAAAATTATCAATTCCAATAAATTTGTAGATTTAAATTTGGGAAATTCGAATTAGATGTTGTCTCCTGAGGCTCAGGGCAGTATCTTGGGCCCTCGGGATAAGCCGAAGGGCGCTAGGTCGAATTTAGATGTTGAAAAACAAAAATTCGTCACCCTACGCCGCTCGGTTCAAAATACGCTTCCGCTATCGCCATGTTGCGCTGTTTGGGGGCCGGTGTCGATTAGTCGGGCCCACACCAACCATGGTATTAGAGCTATGGCTCATGAATGGTTCGACAGAAGGCCTCGAAAGCCGATGTGGCGAACGAATGGTCGACGTAGTTTGGAGAATATCGTTGCTCGTGATGTCGGTCTGGCACCCGACGTCAAAATTCTGTGCTGCATGTTTCTTTGGGACATTATGCAGGCTTAGGTTCTAATCGGCTTATTTGTTTAAGGCGCCGCTTGTTGCGCCCAGGTATGTACATGGATTACGGGTTGTTCGGGAAATAATTCCCTCCGTGTTGTATTTTATTGCTTTATTAGATAAGTTAGATAACATGACGGCCGTTCGATGCAAGGCGAGATTGGAGGGTTCGACGACCATCGTACGATGAGTCGACGTTTGAAGATCGAAGAAACCCCGGTCATTGACGACCCATGTAATAGGACCAGTTTAGTAATAGCCCGTATATTTGTCCATTTAAATTGCTTTCCTTGTGTTAGGAATTTAATTAACGCATTTATGTACTCGTGCTTAATTTCCGATTGCTATGAGAACACAAAAGTATCTCCCGATGAAATACTAAGTGAGTAAAGGGATTGGATGCCCTGTCTTCTATCAAGCTCGGGTTTAGTTGTTATGAAACCTAAGTGGAAGGTTTGGTTCCGGGTATGCCGGTGCCTTGCATTTGTTTTCGTTTCGGCTTGCTCGGGGCCTTAGCGCCGCTTGCGTTTGATGATCTTGTTCGAGTTTGATGATCTATACAATCGACTTAATAGGCCTTTTATTTTTTTCAGCATTTCCTCTTAGTGTAAATTATGTCAACCGCTTTAAACATACTGCTCGAGGAGAATAGGTTGACTGGGTCAAACTATTCAAACTGGCTTTGCAACCTAAGGATTTCCTTCAGATTGAGAACCTAGATTATATTCCTGACTCGGGTTGCCATCGGCCCAGGGGCGCGAGCAACCGAGCAGGCTACGTCAGGTAAGGAACTTACAGTTTAGAAACAATGTGTTTTACATTTGTATACTCTAACTTCCTAGATATTGGATTCAAGGTCTTGTACTCACATCTGTGTGTCTACGCAGGGTTTAGGACCAAGTAGGGCGCTTGGGGAGTGGGAGATTGAGGTCAGAGTGGAAAGCGAGGATAGTCTCTCGGTAAGCCACATTGGATCAATATCTCTTGTTTTGTCATCTGGGCATGTGTTGTGTTGTACGATTGTCTTGTACCCAAGGGGTTTTAAGAACATCGTCTCCATTCCTGTTTTGAGCAGGAATGGTTATGTATTTAACTTTTATAATAATACATGCCATATTATGTATCGAAACAAAAATCTTGGCAACGCGACACTATCTAATGGTTTGTACTATTTAGATACCCAGAACGACGTATCTGTGAATGCTGTCACAAACAAACGAAAGTCAGGAATAAATGCGAGATACTTATGGCATCTTCGATTAGGGCATACTGGAGAACGCAAGAATACTTATTAAAGTCATTACGTTCAAGGAGTATAAGGCATTGGTGGAAAAGCAAACGTCGAAACACATTAAAGTCATTCGATCGGATCGAGGAGGCGAGTACATGAGTGTCGAGTTTGACCAGTTCTTGAAGGAGACTGGTATATTATCACAGATGACTCCGCCCGGCACGCAACAGTTGAATGGCATGGCCGAACGTAGAAACTGAACTTTATTAGATATGGTTCGTTCTATGTTAAGCTATACAGATTTACCGATGTCATTGTGGGATACGTGCCTTTGACGGAGACATATACCATAAATCGGAGTCCCTGAAAGTCTGGTACATCATTCCGTATGAGATATGGACTGGTTGTTTACCCAGCTTATCACATATATGGATTTGAGGTTGCCCCGCCTATGTGAAAAAGTTGAAGGCAGACAAATTGGAGTCTAGGTCTCTGAAAGGTCATTTGATAGGTTACCCCGAAGACTCTATGGGGTACCTATTCTATTTTTTGATAATCAGAGGATCGTTGTGGGGCTACATGAACATTTTCTCGAGGAAGAGTTCATTCGAGATTGTGGCATTGGCCGAAAGGTCACACTCGAGAGCAGTCGACCGAAATACCCTCAGAAGATATAGAATCAGATGGTTCGAGCAAACCAGTCTTGCGATGATCTGAAAGGGTGCCACAAAAACCACAATGGTATTGCATGTCACACGTCGAACACGATTATGTTGCGACTGGGGGACTTCTAAGAGAAGATCCCGCTACTTTCGATCAAGCTATACCCGATGTTGACTCAACGAGATGGATTGAGGCTATGCGGGCTGAGATGGACTCAATGTCCTCTAATAAAGTCTAGACTCTTGTAGACCTCCGAGCGATTTTAGACCAATAGGTTGTAAATGGATCTACAAGAGAAAGATTGGATCTGACGAACAAGTTGAGACGTACAAGGCTAGGGGGTTGCCAATGGCTATAACCAAAAGGAGGGAGTCGAGTATGAGGAGACTCTCTCGCTTGTAGCCATGATCAAGTCTATCCGCATAATGCTCGCAATAGCTGCGCACTATGAATGAGATTTGACAGATGGACGTCAAAACAGCGTTCCTTAATGGATTCTTCAAGGAGAAGGTCTATATGGAGCAGCCAAAAGGTTTTGAGTCGCATGCAGATGCTCACAAAGTATGCGAGCCATGTGTCTACGTTTTTGATGAAGCACTTCGGAACTTCGGATTTGAGAAAAACGTAGATGAGCCATGTGTCTACAGAAAGAGCAGTGGGAGAATGGTGTCGTTCCTTGTATTGTATGTGGATGATATCCTTTTGATAGGAAACGACATCGGGATGCTCTCATCGGTGAAAGCGTCGCTTTCGACCGAATTCTCCATGAATGACATGGGAGAAGCGACGAATATACTTGGTATTCCCGTGTTTAGGGATCGAGCTAATGGAACGATCGGCTTATCTCAGGCCCTTTACTTAGGGAAAATCCTAAAGAGATTTAGAATGGATGACTCTAAGAGAGGGTTCTTATATATGCGACATGGGATCATTTGTCGAAATCAATGTCACCTTCAAGTGAGCAAGAAAGACGACGGATGAGTGGGATACCCTATGCGTCCGCAGTGGGTAGTCTGATGTATGTGATGTTGTGTACACGGCAGAACATTGCCTATGCTATGAGCGTGGTTAGTCGGTTTCAGGCAAACCCAGAGGAAGGACACTGGACAGCCGCTAAGAATATCTTTAAGTATCTTAGACGGACTAAAGACTTAACGTTGGTCAATGGAGGAGCGACGAAGTAGAAGGTTACACCGATTCGGAATTCCAGTCGGATGTGGATGACCGAAAATCTACTTCAGGTTTTGTATTTGTGCTCAACGGTGGGGCAGTGTCTTGGAGAAGCTACAAGCAAAGCACGACTGCCGATTCCACATGTGAGGTAGAATCATAGCAGCCTCAGAGGCAGCTAAAGAAGCAGTTTGGATGAAAAAGTTCCTAGAGGAACTTAATGTGGTACCAGTTGCGGATAGACCGCTTACACTTTGGTGCGATGATAGCGGTACGGTCGCGCAGGCAAAGGAACTACGGTCTCATAGCAAATCCAAACATATTGAGAAAAAATACCACGTACTACGTGAGTTCGTTGTAAACAGGATTGTCGCCGTGCAGAAAATCACCACCGTGGAAAACATGGCGGACCTTCTCACGAAGCCCTTGTCCCAGGCAGTTATGGAACAACATCTGGACAAGATGGGACTACGATACCATTGTAACTGGCATTAGGTGAAGCACATGGCATTTGACTGTAATTGGGAGGCTGTTAGGGGTGTGTGCCCTCAGAATGCCATACGAGGACTAGGAATAGTATATGACGCATGATGATGTATGGGTCACTAGACAGTTTTAATTTATACTGTAGAATACGATTTTAGTTGTGCTTTGATTTAATTAGCTTCTTCGTAGATTGAGGCTTTTATTGTAATTGTTCTTAGCTTAGGACTTTGTTATTTATACCAAGTATGTTTGGTATAAATGTTTGTACAAACATTGTGCTTAATGAGACGATTTGAGTAATTGATCCGAAAGGCTTGCAATTCGATTTCCAGAGAGAGAAACACAAGAAATCTTGTCACTCTATGCGAAATTCTCTCTCGAGCTCAATAGTAAGTTTTCGATCGTGAGGTAAAGTTGAACAATTCTAAATCGTAAACTTGAGAATTCGAGTCTAGGATCATAGAGTTCATAAATCAGGACCCAACAATTGGTATCAGAGCAGATTCGTTCTGTTTGGAATCGAAAAATGTTAAAATTGGATCGAAATTTGAATTCTGGTATTGTTCCATTGAAGAACAGTTTGCCGCGAATTTCAATTCGATCTAATAGCTCAAATTCTGTGCTTAATTGGTATGAATTTGATGTTTCTATGCTTGATTTAGTGATAAACATTGATTGCGATTAGATTCATAGCTGTTTGAACTTCGATTTAGAAGAATCGATCAGATTTAAGTGATTATTGTTCGCGGGAAAAACAACTTAGAACACATTCTGTTTTTGATCAAATTCGACATGTTTTGCTTTCTAATGTGTTTAATTGTGTGTTCATGTGTATTCCTCATCTGATTACGAGCAAATACCTGTAATTTCAGAGTCTAATTCATCGTTTTTGCTTGAACAGTGTTAAGTGTATTCTGTGAATTTCAATTTTTCTCGCTAGGTTCTTCGATCAGGTTAATTTCTCGATCGAAAAACTCGGCGCGAAAATTTTTCTCGATCAGAATACAAAGTCAGACTTAAAATCATCTTTATCAAGAACGACTTAGTAGAAACATTTTGGAGCATTACTAAGCGAAAAACTTTTGCGACGAAGACCAATTTTCACCTTTGCGTGCGCAAAACTTTCCGTCGAAAAATATTTTTGGTCAGACTTTCTAAGTTTGACTAAGCAAAAATCATTTGCGTCCGAGAAACTTTTCAGTCAACAAATTTCTTTTGACTTAGCAATAAACTTACTAAATGAATTGTTTATTTGCGATCGAAATAAAATCACGATTAAGAGATTTTTCTCGACCGAAAGATATCGAACAAATTTTTCGCTCGTAAAATTTTTGGCTGACAAAGACTTCTCACACAAGAACAGTAATCATACATTTTATCTCGACACAATTATTTCGATTAAACTCTAAAGATTGAATCGAAAATAATTCTCGACTGCTTTAGAATCAAACGCTACTGACTAATTTGCTACTTGTGAAGCACGTAACGTCAGTCCTGTTGGGTAGGGCCCAATTAATCGATGCCGGCCCCGAACAGCGCAACGTGGCTATAGCGGAAGCGCGGTTTGTACCGAGCGGCGTAGGGTGGCAAATTTTCGATTTTTAATATCTAAATTCAACCTTATGCCATTCGGCTTCTCCCGAGGGTCTGAGATGCTGCCCTAAACCTCGGAAGATCGCGGTTAATTCGAATTATCAAAATTCGAATTTATTTCAATTTATTCAAATTAATAATTTAGATCCAAATTAATCGAACAAAGCGGCAACCAGACGTTTTTCGATTATTTGGAGACCGAAATGATTTTGATCAATACCAAACTTTCCAGAATAATTCTACACATCCTAACGTTCGCAACGATAGGTCTTTCGAATTATTCCGACATCGTTTGACATTTTCCTCAAAATCAAATCTGTGGTTCGAAATTATTAATTCGAGTAAAACGGCAGTCTGCCGTCTTTTAACTATTTGACGACCGAAAGGATTTCCGATCAATCCCAAACTTGCCAGAATAATTCTACATTTCCCGACGTTTCCAACGATGGGTCTTACGAGTTATTCCGATATCGTTTGGTATTTTCGTAAATCAAATCGTTAGGGTTCGAGCTATACCTTCGGTGTACGAGATTTCTTCTGTTGTCGCCTCGGATGGACGTGGCTTCACCTCGTCGGGATCCCGGGGCCTCCGGGCTAGATTGTCACGCTGGTATGACCTTGTGCAAACCTCCGAGACTTCTCCCGATGGCTAGCGCAGTTCGGTTCGGGCGTTGGGTTCGTCGAACGACCCCGTTGGTTCAAAGTGGCTTGAGTTTTCTCTCTTTTGTTATACTTAGGAAAAAAAAAAAAACAAGTTTCTTCTTTTTTCTAAGCAACCAACGTTGCTTTATGATATTTATATATATATAATATTATTATTTTTTAAATGAGACAAGTGTCAAACTTGTTAATGACTCAACTAATGAGTCATTAGTTCTACACATCCCAACGTGGATGTGTAGATATTTCTTTTATTATTATATTTTTTTATTTTTATGATAATTTCATTTTGGCCCTCGAGGTTTCTAAATTCTCAATTTAGTTCCTCAATTTTAAATAATAAAATAATTAAATCCAATCTAATTATTTTAATTGTAATTGAGCCCACTTAGTTAATTAATTAAGCACATAAGACAATCTCAAGTCCTAATTATTTCCGTGACTGTCACTGGAATTTAAGTAAGTCGTCGACGCCTCATATCAACTATGCCACTACCTCAACGAATCTCATTCGTTAGGTTCCACATAAAAGCCCGCCGTTTTCGTTCAAGTTGATTACCATTTTTAAGCGCGACTCTCTAGGTCCGTCTCAACTAGCATGGGAGGAATCCACGAGTCCCGTTATTCGCCTAGCCAATCCCACGGTACCGGACAGATCCCAGTTGAGGACGAATTTTGATTTAATCGAAATTCGGGCAAACCGACTATAGTGTATACATTTAAATACTTCTTACGCCTTTCACTTGCGTCCCGGTTAGGTGAGAGTCATGCAAATGTCAAACTCACTAACCTAACACTATGTTATAATCGAGATCGATCCGATTATTTAAACTCCGCTCTGTATCTAATACAAGCAAGTTTTCCAAGCTTCGGCCGAAGGCTTTATAATCGTCGCTCTCCGATTACCTCATAGGACATTAACCTATACGGATATAGGCAGTGAATCCCGATAGCAGTCAAAGCTCGGTAATCACCTCCGTAAAGTCGGTTGCGTTTCGTTGCTGACCCGTGTCTCTTTTATGAACACTTGCGAGCCTAGCCAACTAGCGACAAACCGAAATCGCGAAAGCAAATCCGTCAATGACCCTATCGGTCTGAGGCTGCTATAGTCATTCGTTCAATCATTGACAACATCCTAGCCATGTGATTGAGATGAATACGAGCCGAATGTCCAAATACGCAATCTCTCCGATTACCAATATCTCCATCACGACCCACAACCTCTCAGGTAATCGGTGACACTACCGATACTATGTGGTCGTCAATGGATAAGTCATATTCGGATATCTAGTCACCCACCTAGAATCCTTAGACTTACGGACTTTTTATTTAATGTTGAGATTAAGGACCGTCCGGTGTCTCCTCTCTCGTCCAACGAGAATCAGACGTCCAACTCAAACATTTGTGTGTTATTTATTTATCGCACTACCGGATGCCAAGTAGACTTTAAATTCGATAAATAAATAATAATGCCTTTATTATAATGAAAATATATATTCATTAATTTATTTGACGGTATATACAATAAACGTGTCTTACAACCTATACATCATCGTGCGCCCTATACTATTCCTAGTCCTCGTATGGCATTCCGAGGTCACACTCGCTAACAAGTCCAAATTATCAAAACAACAAACGAAGATCCTTCATCAACTCTAGAAGATAAATGGATGCCTACTAACTTGGAAACGACAATCGTCCCCCGATACTCAAGAGAGGCAAATACATAGTTTGGAGAAGCCGATTTTTGAATTTTGTCGAGCTAAAAACACAAGAGGATGACCTTATCAGCTCACTTGAGCAGGGCCCATCTCAGTTCTGGGTAAATGTACCGGGTGACAACACCGCTAATCCTCCGTTCCCTGCCTCTAGACGACTTAAAGAGCCTAGAGAGTACACTGCAGAGAAAAGAGTGAGAGCAAAGGCTGATCTGATATCCAATAACCCTAATGCAGGGCATCCCAAACGATATCTATCGACAGATAGACATCATCCCAACAGCTAAGGAATGTGGGATGAGCTGCATAAGATGATGCAACAAACAGAAGTCGATATCAAGGCTAAGAAGGCAAATATTCTCACAGCCTACGATTCCTTTAGAGCTAAACCCGAGGTGTGCTTACATGATCTCTACCAGAGATATTTTACCCCCTTAAATGAGATGAGGAAAATTGAAATCACAAAGACAAACATGGAAACCAACATCCGATTTCTTTCCTCTCTGCCCTCAGAATGGAAGAAGATATCCGCTCAAATCCGACAGAATAAAGACCTCGAGGAGTTAGATATACACGCCATGTACAACAATGTCGCACAATATGAGGAAGATATAAGCGAGATTCAGAAGGAGCTGAGGGCAAACTTATCGACGACTCAGTTGCACTAGTCTTAGAGAAGAGAAGCTCAAAACCACGAAAAGAAAAGATCATTAAGCCTCCTACCCCCTCAGAGTCTGAAGACGAATCAGATTCAGACATGGAGCCTAACATGAATGTGATGGGAAAGCAGTTGGTATTAATCGGGAAAATGATGAGCAAACAATACTTCAAAAAGAAGTCCTCAACATTAGCCAATCGACTTTGGACCTCAAGCTCAAGGAGCAAGGATCATGCACCTGAGACTTCCGAAGTCAAAATCGCAAAAGAACCGACCAAGTGCTTTAACTGCTGGAAACCAGGTCATTATGCCATAGAATGTACTCTCCAAAGAAGAGAGACGCTTACTCCAAAAAATTTCAACTCACAAAGCAGAAGGAAGCTGGAGTAGCTTTAATGGCCCGCATCGACGAGCATTCTGACGCCGAAACCTCAGAACAGACGGGCGAAGACCAAGCATCCGAACCTTCTGAGGAGGTAGTTTCACCTTCCATAGTATTGACCATGTTAGAACGTATCAAAAAGCGTACACTAACATGAAACGTGAGCAGAAAAGCATAAATGAAGTAGAGAAGAAACTATCTAACTCAGGATAAAATCGCTAGTCTCGAAACATAACTTAGGAGTACAAAAATAAAAGAACTTACTAAGACCTTACATTTTAGAGAGACTACAAAACCTCCGATAGAACAATATAATGAAAAAATTAAGGAACTAGAAGACAGGCTAGAAAATAACTATAATTGTTTGGTTAGAAATCTCAATGAAAAAGCTAACCTCAATTGTAGACCTCAAAGCGGTTTTAGACCAATCGGTTGTAAATGCATCTAAAGAGAAAGATTGGATCTGACGAACAAGTTGAGACGTACAAGGCAAGGTTGGTTGCCAAGGGCTATAACCAAAAGGAGGGACTCGAGTATGAGGAGACTTTCTCGCCTGTAGCCATGATCAAGGCTATTTGCATAATGCTCGCAATAGCTGCGCACTATAATTGTGTCATTTGGCAGATGGACGTCAAACGGCGTTCCTTAATGGATTCCTCAAGGAGGAGTTCTATATGGAGCAGCGAAAAGGTTTTGAGTCGCATGCAGATGCTCACAAAGTGTGAGAGCCATGAGTCTACGTTTTGATGAAGCAGTTCAGAAGTTTGGATTTGAGAAAAACGTAGATGAGCCATGTGTCTACAGAAAGAGCAGTGGGAGAATGGTGTCGTTCCTTGTATTGTACGTGTATGATATCATTTTGATAGGAAACGACATCGAGATGCTCTCATCGTGAAAGCGTCGCTTTCGACCGAATTCTCCATGAAAGACGTGGGAGAAGCGACGTATATACTTGGTATTCGCTTGTTTAGGGATCGAGCTAACGGAACAATCGGCTTACACAGGCCCTTTTTACTTAGGAAAAATCCTAAAGAAAATTAGAATGGATGACTCTAAGAGAGGGTTTTACCTATGCGACATGGGATCCATTTGTCGAAATCAATGCACCTCAAAGTGAGCAAGACAGACAACGGATGAGTGGGATACCCAACGTGTCTGCAGTGGGTAGTCTGATGTACGTGATGTTGTGTACACGGCCGGACATTGCCTATGTTGTGAGCCTGGTTATTCTGTTTCAGGCAAACCCAGAGGAAGGACACTGGACATCCATTAAGAACATCTTTAGTAACTTAGACGGACTAAAGACTTAACACTGGTCTATGGAGGAGCGGGACTAGAAGTAGAAGGTTACACCGATTCGGACTTCCAGTGGATGACCGAAAATCTACTACAAATTTTGTATTCGTGCTCAACGGTGGGGCAGTGTCCAGGAGAAGCTCCAAGCAAAACACGACTGCCGATTCCACCTGTGAGGCAGAATACATAGCAGCCTTAAAGGCAGCTAAAGAAGCTATTTGGATGAAAACGTTCTTAGAGGAACTTAATGTGGAACCAGTTGCGGACAGACCGCTTACACTTTGATGCGATAATAGTGGTGCAGTCGCGCAGGCAAAGGAACCACGGCCTCATAGCAAGTCCAAACATATTGAGAGAAAATATCAAGTACTACGTGAGTTCGTTGAACGCGGGATGGTTGCCGTGCAGAAAATCACCACCGCGAAAAACGTGGTGGACCCTCTCGCAAAGCCCTTGTCCCAGGCAGTTAAGGAACAACATCTGGACAAGATGGGACTACGATACCATTGTACTGGCATTAGGTGAAGCACATGGCATTCGAGTGCAAGTGGGGGGCTGTTAGGGTATGTGCCCTCGGAATGCCATACGAGGACTAGGAATAGTATAGGGCGCACGATGATGTATAGGTCGCTATAACGTTTTATTGTATATACTGTCGAAATCATAATTATAATAAAGGCATTATTATTTATTTATCGAGTTGAAAGTCTGTTTGGCATCCGACGGTGCGATAAATAAATAACACCCAAATGTTTGAGTTGGACGTCTAATTCTCGTGGGGACGAGAGAGTAGACACCGGACGGTCCTTAATCTCAGCATTAACAAAAGTCCGTAAGTCTTATGTGGGTGACTAGATATCCGAATATGACTTAACCATTGACGGCCACATAGTATCTGTAGTGTCACAAATTACCTGAGAGGTTGTGGGTCGTGATGGAGATATCGATGATCGAAGAGATCGCGTATTCGGACATACGGCTCGTATTCATCTCGATCACATGACTAGGATGTTGTCAATGATTGAACAAATGACGATAGCAACCTCAGACCGATAGGGTCACTGACGAATTTGCTTTCACGTTTTCGGTTTGTTGCTAGTGGCTAAGTCCGCAGGCGTTCGAAAATTGGTCACGGGCCAGTGACAAAACGCAACTGACTTTACAGAGGTGATTGTCGGGCTTTGACTACTATTGGGATCACTGCCTATATTCGTATAGGTTAAACTCCTATGCATAATTGGAGAACGACGATTGTAAAGCCTTCGGGCGAAGCTCTGAAAGCTCGCTCGTATTAGATACGTAGCGGAGTTTAAATAATCGGTTCGATCTCGATTATAACATAGAGTTGGGTTAGTGAATTTGACATTTACATGGCTTTCACCTAACCGGGACGCAAGTGAAAGGCGTAAATGGTATTTAAATGTATACACTGTCGTTCACTTTTCTCGAATTTCGATTAGATCAAAATTCGTTCTCAACTGGGATCTCTCCGGTACCACGAGATTGGATAGGTAAATAGCGGGACTCACGGATTCCTCCCGTGCCAGTTGAGACGGACCTAGAGAGTCGCGCTAAAAAATAGTAATGACATCGAATGAAAACGGCGGGCTTTTCTCGGGAACCTAACAAATGGAATTCGTTGAGGTAGTAGCATAGTTGATACGAGGTGTCGACGATTTAGTTAAGTTCAGGTGAGGTAGTAACTAAGTGAGGCTCGATAGTAATTAAAATAATTAGATTGGATTTAGTTATTTTATTATATAAAATTGAAGGACTAAATCTAGAATTTAGAAACCTCACGGGCCAAAATAGAATAAACCAAAAATGCGCATGTTGACTTGGTCTTGGAGTGTGGACATTTCCATAACTTGCCACAATGGATGAGGTCAAATGTGAGTCATACTCTTGGATTTTAGGAGAACATGACAAGTGTTGTAGAAAAATAATAAAATAACCAAAGTGGATTTTTACTACAATGAAAATAACTCTCTTGGGCTTAGATGTAAACAAAAAAAAAATGAGATACATGCATAAATGAGAAAAACAAGGAATACGTTAGTGAGTTTCCAAGAGTACTTGGTCACTTTGCTCTCAAGAACTAAAAACTAGACAATAAGAAAGAGTGTACTTGGTACTTCTTAAGTCACATTATTCAAGGCATGGGTTCGTTTGACGAAGATTCGATCAAGAACATACCGGCTTGACAATCTAGCCCGGAGGCCCCGAGAATCAGACGAGGAGCTGAGACGAACATCCAAGGTGTAATCAAGTTCACTGAAGGTATGTTTCGAACCTACTGATTTGATTTTATGAAAAATATCAAACGACATGGGAATGATTCGAAAGACCCCTCGTTGTGACCTTGGGGAAGCGTAGATGGGAAATTGTTTGGTTATCAAACTGTCGAAAGATGGGAGACTGCCACTTTAGTCGAATTGATGATTTCGAACCACTTATTTGATTAAAAATACCAAGTGACGATGGAATGATTCGAAAGACCCCTCGTTGTGAATTTCAGGAAGTGGAAAATCATCTGAAAAATTTGGTATCGATTCGGTTGCCAAATAGTCGAAAAGCTGCCGGCTGCCACTTTCTTCGAACTAGTTTGGAATAAAATTATCAATTCGAATAAATTTGTATTAAATTTAAATTTCAGAAATTCGAATTTCCGCTATCACCACGTTGTGCTGTCGGGGGCCGACGTCGATTAATCGGGCCCACCACAACACCTTTCACCTACTCCGTCTTGCCAACCCCACGGGAGATGTATATCGACTCCACTGTCGGGAGAATCATCTCACCGAGGAGATGATCAGAGGGCTCCCGACAGACTTCAATATGAGCCCTCCGCAACAACCAAGTCCTGACGCTGCGTTGATAGATGAAGTAGCCCAGGAACTCAAAGTGGAAGACTTGACTCAAGTCTCGACCATGCTGTAATTGAAGAAGTTACTCGAGATCTAGATGTCGAACAACCCATTAATGTCAGCGTGCTTCAAGAGCCAGTCGTGGAGGTTCTGCTACTCGAAGCACAGCTCGAAGTAGAAACGGGGCAAAGCCCACTTCATACACTACGACGCCTGAGATAGAGGCCCGGACTCCACAATCACTCCCGAAGAATTGCTCGGACTGGTTCACCGACATCAACTCCAATCCACTGAGCCCGTCGATACCGCTGTCATCACTACTACAACAGACACGACACCAGACAATTCTAGGCATGCTGAGGACCCTTCTTCGCTCAATCTAGAGCCGCAGCACGATTCACCAGCATCAACTGAGGTAGAGATTTAGATTCCACCTACTACCGGCCTCGACACCCATGTGTTTGACACACAGATTCTCACATAATCTGTCACACCATCCATAGATTCGAATCTTATTGATTCAACTCAAGGATTGGATGGAAGTCTCGAAACGTCACAACCTCAAGCGACGACGAGCCAGCCCACTGAGCCGGTATTCACTCATGGGTTGTCAACAGGCGACATCAGTCATCCTGGTTCTTCAAGACCTACTGCAGGCGGTGCATCAGTGACCTTCACTGCGTCGCGAAGGTGGAACGCCAACTCGCCCCCACCACAGAGGTGTACGACCACTTTGTGACCGAAGCACGCCTAAAAGCCACTCTCTCTGATGCTCTCAAATCGTTCGAAAACAAATTGATGGAGAGAGTGCACATGGCCATCGAGATGTCCCGCCAAGACAAAGGGAAAGCACCATATCTGAAGCCACTTCGTCACAACTAACCCTCACACCCACACAACCCATACCACCACACCCATCCATCACCCTTACTCATCAACCCATACGCCGTACCCATCAGCGACCTCCACACCATTTTAGTGGCCCGTCTATTTGGAATAGCCAACTAGACCCTGAGGGAAGAAGACCTCTTCAGGCGTTTGGTTGATCACCCTTAGCCGCCCACTCGCTCTTGCCGAGACCACGACTGTCGCTCAAAGTGACGATATGACGACCCCGATATTCACGAGCAGCCAAGGGTCAGGTTCAGGCTCAGGTCTGACAAGTGCTAGAGTCGCTGGTACTTCACGACCCACAACCCACTCACAAACCAAAATCACCACGCACCGCACCCAAACCTTTAGCCCAAACGAACCACCCACCGTAAGAACACCTCCGCCCACACCACTTCATGCGACTGTTACAAGCCCCTTACTTCTGGAAGGAGAAGCAAGTGCCGATATGCTCCTAGCGTTAGCTGAAACTCAAGCACCTTCAAGCTCGACCCCTCCAGACAAGTCAGAAACGTCAAAAAGTGGAGTCGACCCACAAGGAGTCCTCGACAGATATGTCTTCGAATGGATGACCACAGTATGCCTGACGACATAGCTCAGAAACGGCTTGAGGATGTTCGACAATTTCTACGATAAGCTTCGGTTGATCTAATTTTGATAGAAAACGAAGAACTTCAGGAATGTGAGGATTACGATGTGGACCCCCCAAGGCTTCCAGAGCTGATTGCTCAACGAGTGGATAATCCTCTGAGACTAACTCTAGGGATACCTTGAGTCGACATGCCATGGGAGAACATAAGGATAGAAATCCCGTTCCTAGAAGAAGTTCGTCAACAGATATGGAAGTCACCTGACAAAATTAAGAAGTTGAACGAGTTCAAGCTCAGAGGTATTTCTCATTGGGTGCAGCAGAAAAGGATGGCCTGAAAATCAACTGAGAAGTAACTTCAAGAATCTATCTCCAATCTGTCAGCTGATCGGTGTCTACTGTACGAAAGGCGGTCTTCCTACTCCAATATACGTCATAGAGCGGATAGATAGAACTCGAGAAGATCTAAGCGAGAGCGATCTACCATATCTTCCTGCCGAGGAGATCTACCATCTCTACCAACTGTATGTAGAGAAGTACAAGGATCCTCGAGGCTTTATCAAGAAGGAAGGGCTTGAGGGACTATCGATTCATGGTTTGCCACATCACGTTCTTTGTCCCACCTGACCTTCAGATGGCTACGGAGAGCAACATGAAGAAGGTCAACGTGACATCGTATACGAAAGGACCTGAGGTCGAAGGGCTTCCCAACAACCACATCCACGTGAGCTCAGTCTTAGCAATCACCTACCACAATCCAATTGTCAAAAAAGAACAGATTCATGATGAAGACTGAGGTCAACAAATTATGTGATGGGACGCTCAAGACAATCAGGAGGAATCATCAAGAGAAGGTTGGAAGAGATCAATGAAGACACCATGCTGCCTCACCACAAATTTGTAAGAGAACTACCGCTTCTGAAAGATATACTCGAAGCCATAGAGGAGCAACCAGAGCTAAGGAACACCATCAGAAACTTCGAGCATGTGCTGGGCTTGTGCAGGTCGTTCTATGCCCGACGAGGACTGATAGCACGAAAATGCAATCAAGCACAAAGGGGGAGAATATGGAATATACATTTTATTTGTGCTTTGATTTATTAGTTGTCTTCGTAATTAGGGGCTTTTATTGTATTTGTCTTTAGTTTAGGACTAACTTATATTTATACCAAGTTTGTTTGGTATAAATACCAATGTATACATTTGAATTGAAAAGAGAAAGTTTAGAATCTGATCCGAAAAGCTGCCAATTCAATTTCTAGAGAGAGAAACAACAAGAACTTTCTTACTCTAACTGAAATTCTCTCCCGAGGTCTTACTAGAAGTATTTCAATCGAACTATAAATCTCAACCATTCTAATCAAATTACTTGGAATACATGTCTAGGATTTTAGAGTTGATAATCTTGGGATCTAACATTCGGGTGTGAGATCGGTTCGTTCATGTACCCCGTCGCTTAGAAGCCTGTTGGGAGCCGCTCCACGTCCGTGCACCTCTCTGGCACCAGCAATCACTCCCCGCCGTCTTCAGTCCCGGGTGTCACATGCCCACCAGCTTCCGCCTGGTTCGTCCCCGAACCACACCGCGATAGGTTGTGCTCTGATACCATTTGTAACAGTCCGCGCTCGGGACCTGTGGGGTGGGCCCACCACAGTCCGACTGATTGTCAGGACTCACTGTATCACCACTAGCCTACCAGCATGCTTCGTATTGTATGCACCCTAAGCTACTTCACAGGGGGTCACCCATCCCAATGCTACCCCAAGTCAAGCACGCTTAACTTTGAAGTTCTCATTGATGGACTCCCGAAAAGGAAGGTGCACGTTTGGTGATATGAGTAGCGCATTATACTATTCCTTGACTTTGCACTGCCCCCATACAGTGCTCAGTCTCGGAATCCCTCTCACTCGGGTATGGGATGGTGTAGAATACACTGTAATTGTACTTTGATTTCATTAGCTGTCTTCGTAGATTGGAGCTTTTATTGTGTTTGTCCTTAGTTTAAGACTTAACTTGTTATTTATACCAAGTATGTTTGGTATAAATACTTGTACCACATTGAGCTTAATAGAGAATTTCAGTCAATTGATCCGAAAGGCTTGCAAATCGAATTCTAGAAAGAGAAATTCAGAATTCATTCTCTCACTACTCGAAATATCTCCGATGCTCTCAACGAAAGGTTTTCGATCGAAGTTTAATTTTCATAATTCTAATCGATTACCTTAGATTTCAAGTCTAGGATCTAGGAGTTGATAAATTAGGACCTAACAATTGGTATCAGAGCAGATTCATTCTGTTTTGAATCGAAAATTGTTAGAGTTGGATCGAAATCTCATCTTTGTTACTGTTCCTTCGAAGAGCAGTTTGGCACGAAATTCAATTTCGATCTAATAGCTTAAATTCCATGCTTATCTGAGTTGAATTTGATGTTTCTGTGCTCGCATATGTAGCTTAATCAATTAGGAATAGATCGGTATCAATCAGAATCATGATTTACGTCGAATTTTTTATTCTGTGATTTTACTGTTTCCGCGATGAACAGTTTGAACGTGTTCTGATTTTTGCAAAGTTGAACATCATTTGCTTCGAACATGTTTAATCTTCTGTTTGTGAGTAATCTGTATTTCGAGCATATACCTGTAATTTCATCGATTAATTTTCAGTTTCTGCTTGAATTCAGTGTAAAATCGTATTTTGTGACTATTTGGGTAATTTCAATTTTTCTCGCTAAGTTCTTCAATCAGGATTAATTTCTCGATCGAAAAACTACGTGCGAAAAATTTTTCAGTTAGGAATACTGATTTACTACTGAAGCCGCTGTTGTCAATAGCGCTTTTAGTAGAAAAAAATTTCGAGCTTTAAATTTTTTTGACGAGAATTGACGATTTTGACCCCGCGCAAAACTTTATCTCTCGAAAAACTTTTCGGTCAGACATTTCATGTTTGACTTGAGGACTTTCGCTCGTGAAATTTTTTCGGTCAACATTTGAATTTTGACTCAGCGAGAAACTCCATCGGGTACTATTCCTCGACGACCAAAATCAATTGACGCATCGAAAAACTTTTTCGACTGCCGAATTTCGATCAAATTTTCAAAATTCAATTTGACTGAGGATATATAGGCTGGACTATCTTTGGACCTAAGGGATCAGATTATTTACAGTCTGATAACGGGCCGATAGGTTTAACAACGCCACGTATCTTGTAGAAGACGCTTTGTAATTGTGCTTTCATTTATTAGCTGTCTTCGTAGATTGGGGCGTTATTTGTATTTGTCCTTAGTTTAGGACTTACTTGTTATTTATACCAACTTTGTTTGGTATAAATAGACTTGTAAACATTGTGCTTAATAGAGAATTTTAGTTGATTGATCCGAAAGGCTTGCTAATTCATTCATAGGGAGAGAAAATCAGAAATCATTCAATTCTAATCGATTACCTTAGAATTACGGCCTACGATCGTAGAGTTGATATTAGAGGACCCAACAAGAGGTATCAGAGCAGATTTATTCTGTTTTGAATCGGTAATTGTTAGATTCGGGTCGAAAATTATTTTCTGGAACTGTTCCGTGCGAAGAACAGTTCTGGAGCGAAACGAATTTTCGATCTGATAGCTTAATTCTGTGATTAATAGACTTGAATTTGATGATTTTGTGCTCGATTTAGTGAGACGAAACGTTTGCGATTAGATCGGTAGCGTTTAGAACATCATTCGAGCTAAATTGATTGAATTTGAGTTGGTGTTGTTCGCGCGATAAATCTGCTAGAACACGTTCTGATTTTGATTAAATTCTTCATGTTTTGCCTCAAAACGTGTTTAATTACTTGTTCGTGTGTGCTAAGTAACTGATTGCGAGTGAATATATGCAATTTCACGTTCTAATTTGGTGTTTTTGCTTGAATCAGTGTTAATTTGAGTTCTTCGACTGCTTCAGTGATTTTAATTTTTTGCGCTCTCGATCGAATTAAATTCTCGATCGAGAACTTTGTGCGAAAATTTTCTCGGTCAAGACTCTTAAATCAGCACTAAAGGCATCGTCGCTAGAAACGATTTTAGAAGGAATATTTCTCGAGCATTACTAAGTGAAAATTTTTCGAGAAAATCAACTTTGAATTTTTCGCTCGCAAAACTTGCTGACGAAAAATTTTCTCGGTCAGACTTCTCAGTTTGACTAAGAGAAAATCTTTCGCGTACGAGAAACCTTTTCAGTCAACGATTTTATTTTGACCTAGAAAGAAACTTATTAAATATACTGTTTCTCCGCGTTCGAAATAATTTCACGACTCAATAATTTTTCTCGACCGAAAGATTTTGAGCAATTTTCTCGCTCGCAAAATTTTTCGCTGAGACACTTTCTCGCACGAGAACAGTAACAGCGACAACGTTACTCGACGAATCAATTTTTGATCAAACTTTAATGATTGAGCCAAAAATTATTCTCGAAACTGCTCTAGAATCAAACGCTACTAACCAATCTGCTAATTGTAAAGTACATCACATCAGATCAAGATTTCAAAACAACAAACGGAGATCCTTCATCGACTCAATTAAAAGAAAATGGATGCATATGCTCGAGGAAATGACAATCGACCTCCCATTCTCAAAAGGGGCGAATATACCGTAAGTCGGTTCTTAAACTTCATCGAACTCAAAGATCAGGCTGAAGATCTACTCAAATCACTTCATGAGGGACCAAAATTTTTTATACATGTCAAGAAGGTGATAGCGTAAACAATCCCGCAATCGAACCCACTAGGTGAGTAAAACTACCGAGTGAGTACGATGCAGCAGAGAGAAGTAGAGCAAGGGCATATCTCATTGCCAAAAACACACTTATGCAGGGCATCCCAAACGATATCTATAGACAGATAGATAGCATCCCAACAGCTAAAGAGATGTGGGATGAACTACAGAGGATGATGCAATGAACCGAAGTCGGCGCAAAAGCTAAGAAGGCTAACATACTTACAGCGTATGACTCCTTCAAGGCCAAAAGTGAGGAGAGCTTACACGATCTTTATCAGCGATACCTCACTCTTCTCAATGAAATGAGGAATGATATCAAAAAGACTAACATGGAAGAAGATCTCTACCCAACTCCGACAAAATAAGGACTTGGACGAGATGGATATTCATGCTGTTTTTGGTAACCTCGCACAGCACGAAGAAGACATAGGCGAGTTACAAAAAGAGCAAAAGGGCAAACAGGTCGAGGACTCCATAGCCTTAGTTTCGGAGAAGAAAGTTCCCGCTCACGCAAGGAAAAGCACGTAAAGCTCCCTAGCTCCTCAGAGGATGAAGATGCATGTGATTCAGAACTTCCCTATGAGATTAAAGAATTTGGGAAACAACTGGCTTTAGTCGCAAGAATGATGACAAAGAAATACTTCAAGAATAAGTCATCATCCTCTGCCAAAAGACTTCGAACCACTATCTCGAAGAATAAGAGAAGCCAACTGAGTCCTCAGAAGCCACAACTGCAAAGGACATTCTAAAATGTTTTAATTGTGGTAAAACAGGTCACTTTGCCGGGGAGTGCACCCTTCCAAAGAAGGACACTAACTATTACTCCAGGAAGCTTCAACTGATCAGACAAAAGGAAGCTGGAGTAGCCCTAATTGCAGAACAGGACCACTGGCTAGGGTACAACTCGGATACTGACGCCGACAATCTTGCCCTGGTGGCACGCCTTGATGATGAAAAGGACGATGATACTTCCGCAGAGACAGACGATGAGAAAGCATCCACATCATCTCAGGAGGTAGAAACCTCTGACTCTACACATTCTGACCTGTTAGCTGAGTTAAGTTCTAAATTTGCTAACATGGTAATTGAGCTGAAAAGAGGATAATAGTAGAGGAAAAGCTTCTTAGGTCTAAGGAAACCATACCCAGTCTCAAAGAACAAGTTAGGAGTTCTAGCCTCACCATAGACGAATTAACGAAGAAACTCCAAACATATGAGACTAAGTTACCGTTAGATGAGTATAGTTCGGTAGTAAAGAACTAGAAGACAGGCTAGACAATAATCACAAATGTCTACTACGGAACTTAGACGAGAAGGGTCTGATTAAAAGTAGACTTGAATCGGCAACTAAGTAAATCACTAGTCTCGAAGAGGAATTAGCTAAGGCAAATTCTAAGATTAGTGAACTAGGAAAGAGCCTAGATACTGTCAAGCCGAAAAGAGCACCGCTCAAAATAACTATGCTGCCTTAGACAATGAGCGTAAGAAGCTATATTCAAACATTAAGAAATTAGAAGATCTTATAGTAACAAAGGGACAAACTGAGCAGACTATCTTTCTAAATCTGCCCAAGGATTTAGAATTCTATGACCATAAGTATGTGCTTAGGTTTTGAAAACCCACGTCACTTGAATAAAGTTAATTGCAAACAGCTCTATGATGTCAAGTACATGGGCTTAGGACTAACAAAATTGATGAACTTCATATGCGCCAAAGAAATAGATATCGAAGAGATAGCTAAAAGAAAAGCCAAAACTAGGGCTGAAATTCCCTTTTCTTACGCTGAACTGAATCAATGCTACAAAACTAGGGAAGCTCCCAAGGGTTGGAGCCTTGATACAATCGATTTTCTTGAAGATCATTCTACAAATGGGGAAGCTCAAACTCATCATTCTGAAAATTGTCTCTACATAACCCCTATTGTTAGGGAAATAGAGGGGTTAAGTGTTTCATTAGAAAAAGAAAGAGATGATTTTGAAGCTGAAAAGAAAAGATTCCTAAACGAGATGGAAAATCTCAATGCTTCCTCAATCTCACGTACTTTTTTCTCACGCAATTCCCTCAAAGGATAAAATCATTTTGAAAAGCGTGAAGAAAGAAAAACTGCCTTCTAAAGATCAAAAACCAAAATTTAAAAAGATAAAAATATGACATCTAACCTTGTTCTTACTACGTCTACAGGGAGCGTAGTACCTGAGCTAGTGGAGTCGAAGGCAAAAGAGTCTGGTATAGATATTAACGAGACTCTAGACGTCAACGTATTGAATGTATCTCCTCCTTCTTTAAAAAGACTAAACACTCGTAGAAATAAAAGAGCCATTTCTACTGTCAAAGTAATTGCTTCTACATGTAGAACCTACCACCTTTAGAAGCACTAATTACGAAATAGGCTCTTCGTCTACAAAAACTAACCACCATTCTATGACAAGTGCATCTAGGATGAACCGTAGGAAACAAGATCCAGCCATCAAGAAGGCTTACAGTGCAATTCACGCTTGTCCACACCTAAGGTATCCTGTAAAGATCGAATCCCCCAAGCCCCATAGGAGGCTATCAAATGAAAACATCTTTTCCTCGCTCAAGCTTACTAATGCATTTGTTCGTGCTGAAATTAATCTTCCCTACAAGGTTCACCCTAATTGGGTTCCTAAATCTCCGCCCAAGAAAACAAAAGAGCCAAGTTTTCTACAAAGGGCAAACCCAAAGCACCTTCTTCGAAGCAGACTTGGGTAGCTAAAACCGCAAACAGTGAAAATTTAGGCACTATATCTGAACCTAAATCTGCTAATCCGAGAGGACCCATTTGTAAGTGGGTACCTAAAGCTCTCTAAATTGGTTTTGCAGATCCATCATGTGTGGTACCTTGATTCTGGTTGCTCCACACACATGACGGGAAACCAAGAGTGGCTGAGCAACTATCTAAACCGACCAAAAAGAAAGTCAAATTCGGCAACAATAATTCCACTCCCATTCTCGGCTTCGGAGACATAATTCTGGAAAATCTGACGATTAAGGATGTCTCTGCCATAACTTGTTCAGCGTAGGCCAGTTCTGTGATAAAGGATTCAAGGTGGTCTACCATGCTAACCGGTGCAGAATATTGGACAGTCAGGACAAAGAACTCCTACAAGGATTTCGAAAATCAGAAATCATTCTCTCACTACAAAGATTCTCCTTCGTATTCTTCATTGGAAGGTTTTCGATCGAAATTCATTTCATTCAATTCTAATCGATTGCTTTAGAATTACGGCCTAGGATTGTAGAGTTGATATTAGAGGACCTAACAATTGCTCAGTTGATATTAGAGGACCTAACATATCTTCTAAATTCTTTTCGATCGAAAATCTAGCGCGAAAGTGAAACTGTGTACTCGAGAAATTTAGTCAATTTCTCGAGTCAATACTTTAAAAAAGTCTACATTTTGATTTTCGGTCAACAAATTTTTTCGATGATTAAAATTTTCGATCACCAAACTCACGAGTCAATTTGACAATTGAGTTCACTATTTAAATAGTTTCTCATCGCAAATTTACATTCGAATCGAAATTCTATTTTCGTTCGAAATTTTTTTTTTGAACAGTACTTGGCGCGCAAAATCAGTAACACTACTCTTAATCGATGAAAACTTATTTTTGATCAAACTTAAAAGATTGAATCAAAAATAATTCTCGATCATTCTTTTAAAATCAAACGCTACTAACAAATTTGCTATTTGTGAAGCACGTCACATCATTCTTCAAATCATCAAAACAATAAACGAAGATCCTACAACAACTCAAGAAAAACAAGATATGGATGCCAAGAGAATACACAGCATAGGAAAGAGTGAGAGCTAAGGCCGATCTAATAGCCAAGAACACTCTAATGCAAGGCATCCCAAACCACATTTATCGTCAGATCGACAGCATTCCTACAGCTAAGGTAATGTGGGATGAGTTGCATAAAATGATGCAAAGGACAGAAGTCGGTATCAAGGCCAAGAAGGCTAATATTCTCCCAGCTTACGACTCCTTCAGAGTTAAGCCCGAGGAATGCCTACATGATCTCTATCAGAGGTATCTCACACTCTTGAATGAGATGACGAAAATCGAAATCACAAAGACGAACATGGAAATAAACATACGATTTCTTTCCTCTCTGCCCTCAGTGGAAGAAAATATCCACTCAAATCAGACAAAATAAAGATCTTGCGGAGTTGGATATTCACGCCATGTTTGACAATCTGGCTCAACACGAGGAAGATATAAGCGAGATTCAGAAGGAGCAGAAGGGCAAACTTATTGAAGATACGATTGCCCTTCTCTCAGAGAAGAGAAGCTCTAAACCATGCAAAGAGAAGATCATCAAGCCTCCTACCCCCTCAGTGTCGGAAGTTGTTAGGTCCTACGATTAACAACTCAATGATCTTAGGCATGAATTCTAAGTAATTCGATGATAATGGTCGACACTGAAATTTGATCAAAAAACTCAAATGAAGAACAAGAGAGAGAATTCGAGTAGAGTGAGAAAGTTACTATTGTTTCTCTCTCTAGAAATTGAATTGCAAGCCTTTCGGATCAATTTCCAAAACTTTCTCTATTGATTGCGATTGATTACAAAGTATTTACACCAAACACACTTGGTATAAATATCTAATTAGTCCTAAACTAAGGACGACTATAAGAAAAGCCCCAAAATACAATGACAACTAATGAAATCAAGCACAATTAAAATTGATACTCTACAGGCTCCCCCGTTGTGCTTGATTGCGTCTCCGTGCTGTTTGTCCTCGCCAGGCATAGTATGATCTGCGCAAGCCCAGCGCGTACTCAAAGTTCCTGAGCATTTTCCTCAGCTTCAGGCACTCCTCGATGTCGTCTAACAACTCCATCAGGAGCGGCTGTTCTCTCACGAACATGTGGATCCTCAGCATTGTATCTCTATTGATTTCTTCCAACCCCTGCTCAATATTCCTCCTGATGACCTTGAGCGTCCCATCGCAAAATTTATGAATCTCAGTCTTCATCATCAACCTATTCTTCTTAGCTACTGTATTGTGGTAGGTGATGCCTAGGACTGAGCTGATGCGCACATGATTGCTTGGAAGCCCTTCGATCTTAGGTCCTTTGTTGAGCGGTTCGGCCATGTTGACCTTCTTCATGTTGCTCTCCAGAGCGATCTGAAGGTCATGCGCTGCAAAGTATTTGACTTGGTGCATCATAAATCGGTAGAGCCCTTCGAGGCCTTCTTTCTTGACGAAGCCTTGAGGACCTTTGTACTTCTCCACGTACAGCTGATAGAGGTTGTATACCTCGTCGGCAGGGAGATACGGAAGGTCGCTCTCTCTTAGTTCCTCTCGGGTTCTGTCCACTCGCTCAATGAAGTCCTCCTTTAGCACGGTAGACGCTGAGAAGCTGGCAAATCGGGGAGAGACTCTTATAGAGGCTCTTGACTTGTCCTATAGTCATCTCCAGCCTTACGTCAGGTCCTAATTGGTTCAGCATCCAGAGGTATGTCATCCTCTTCTGCTGATCCCAGTGAGAGATCCCTCTTAGCTCGAATTCATTCGGCTTCTTGACCCTGTCCGGTGACCTCCAAATGTTTTCACGGACTTCTTCAAGAAATGGCATCTCTATTCGGATATTCTCCCACGGCGTGTCGATCCGAACGATTCCTTGCATTTGTCTTGTGGGGAACCCGCTCGTTGTGCAATCAACTCTGGTAGCCTTGGGATATCTCGCTGGTAGTCTTCTCCTTCTTGAAGTTCGCATCTTCTAAGATTACGAGGTCTACGGAGGCTTGTTGCAGGAAGTGCCGAACGTCCTGAAGCCGTTGTCTTTGATGCTCCTCGGGCATGGAATGGGTCATCCACTGTCCTTCGAAGATGTATTTGTCCAGAACCTCGTGTGGATTGACGCCATGTCTTGATGGTCCCGGTTGGTCTGGAGCGACCGAGGGAGTAGCTTGGGTAGCTACTAGGGCTACGAGCATCGCGGCACTTGCTTCTTCTTCCGGAAGCAAGGGGCTTGTCAGAATCGGTGGTGTGGGTGGAGGCATCCTTAGGTGAAAGGTTGGTGGGTCGATATGGGTTAGAGTAGTGGTGCGGTGCGTGGTGTGGGTAGTTTGGGTGTGGGTTTGGGTTTCACCTGCTCCAACGCTTGTTTGCGTGCGCCCGAGCCTTGTCCTTGGCCACTCGTAGATGTTCGTGGCCTCTTCTCCCCCTCATGAGGGTCCTGATAGTCAGGATCGTCATGTCTGCGTCTTGAGTGGGAGCTTTGGCCTCGGCAAGTTTCAGTAGGTGGTTCAGGATGATCCACCAATTGCCTATAAAGAAATTCTTCTTTAGGCGACCGAATGGAGAGGCCGATCAGGCGGGCGAGTAGGATGTCGTGGAGCTCGGTTATGGGTATGGTGTATGGGTTGATGAGGATGGATGAAGTGGCTAAAGGGTCGGTGGGTGTGGGTTGTGGAGGTGTGTAGGGGTGGTTCGGTACGGTATACCGTACCAAAACCGTGATACCGTTTACCGTACCGAAATTTCGGTATTGAAAAAAATCATACCTATACCATACCGAAATTTCGGTATACCTTAAATTTCGATACGGTATCATACCGAAATTTCGATACCGTATCGGTATCATACCTTCTATACCATTCACACGGAGGGTTTTTTACCATGCGTGTCTCGTAACTCGTTAATTCGTTGTTTTCGAATTTTTAGTCAATTCAAACTCCTTAGGCCCAATAAGATAGATCATTAATAACAAATTTTACAAAATAAAAAAGATTTTTAATTCATAAAATAACCTTAAATAATTTACATATACGTATTAGTCAGTCTCATTAGTAAGACAAAGAATAATCACAAAATACAACCTTATATAAAGATTAATTAAAATAAACTGTTATTTAAAAAAATTTGTGAAAAAGTAATTGCATTGCATCTTCACGCTTTCAAAATCCTGAAGAAAAAACATTAAAAAGGCCAAAATAAAACGTAACTTGAGTTAGGTATATAAGTAAAATATGGTGGGCGTCAATAATTTTAAAAGGTTGGGTATAGTTAATAATTTATGGGCTAAATAAATTTATGAAGATCCTTATAATACTTTTATCCATTTGATATATTTTTGAAATAATATAATATAGGTAGGTGTGTGTATATATATAAATATATAATGTTTAAAATTTTAGTATTTCGGTATAATCGGTATACCTAATTTTTAAAATTTTCATACCATTACCATACCGAAAATTTTCGGTACGGTATCATACCTTACCAAAAACTTCGGTATACCAAAATTTTCGATATTTTCGATACGTTACGATACGATAAGGACGATATATCGGTATTTCGGTATATTTCACCAGCCCTAGAGGTGTGAGGCTGGGCTGTGACGAGGTGCCTTCGGAGATAGGTGCTTTCCCAGTGTCCGTGCGGGATGTCTCTATGGCAGCAAGAACTCTCTCCATTATTTTGTCTTCAAGCGACTGAACAGCAGCGGAGAGAGCGGCTTGGAATTGCTCGTTCGTCACAAATGTTGCGGACACCTCCTTGGATGTACCAGGACGACTGATGTCGCCTGTTATCAACCCTTCAGCAGACACCGGTTCCTCAGGTTGGCTCACAGTCACTTGAGGTTGTGACTCTATGAGACTTCCACCCAATCCTCGAGTCGAATCTGGAAGATTCTCCTCTATGGGTGTTAAGGCAGGCTCGGTTTGCGCCTGCGGACCAGACACCATTAGATTTGGTTGCGGCTCAAGATTGAGCGAAGAGTGCGCACAACACTTGTAGAAGTGGTCAGCATGGTATCTGGTGCGGTGGTGACGGTGGGGAAGAGGGACTCCATTTGTATACTGAGTCGTCTGGGAGTCCGTCTTATCAGGCTATTCTCCTCATCTGACTCCGTGTCGGATGGGTAGCTGTGTGAGGAGTGAGGTCACGATCTATGTCCACAGGAGCCTGATCCGTCACCTGCGGAAGCGTGCTTTGCCCCATTTAAACCTCGGGTTGTGCTTCTTGTAGAGGAGCCTCCTTAATAGGCTCTTCAAGCACGCCTACATGTACGGGCACTTCCACTTGAAGTTCGTGTTCAGGAGACTCGAGCGCCATCTCAGTAGCCACGATGTCTATTAGTGTATCATCCACGTCGAGCATTTGCACTTCGACCAGAGGGGGCTCCATTTCAAGCTCCTGAGCGACGTCATCAATCATCGTGTCCTCAGGGCTAGGTTTTTGTTGAGGTTGGGGAGGGCTAACTCCAAATCTGTCGGGGGCCCTCGAATCATCTCCTCGGTGAGGTGATTCTCCCGGAAGTACATTCGGTATACGTCTCCTCTTGGGTCAGCGAGACGTAGAAGCTCGAAAGGAATCGGCATCGACGATTGGTCCAAGTCCGTGAGCCGTGGATTATGAAAGAATTTGAGCCTGGGTGGTTGATAATTTCCTCCAGGAGGTAGACAAGGGATGGACTCGTGCATCTCCATGAATTCCTTCATGATTACATTAAACCACCGAGCGTAGGGCACATTTCGATCTCCGATTCTCCTTTTGCCGAATCTGGTCTACAAGATAATTCCAGATCAGCTGCGTGAAATCGTAATTTCTGGAGAATGCGAGTCCGTGAAAGATCCGCAGTATGTTGTCATTGCCCTTGTCGAAGCCGGCATGCTTGGGGGATAGACACTTGTTCACAATCCCGAACAGTGTCTTCCACGGATGAGGGATACCGCTGCTCTGGACCTGAGCTAGCTTGGTGAGCTGCGGTTGATATCCCATCTGCATGAAATCATGCACCATTTCTGCGTCTGATGGGAGCGGGTCGTAGTTTGCGCTGTATGGCAAGTCCAGAATCATCCCGAACTGGTTCTTGTCCATATGTATGTGCCGCGTCCCAATTATGGTTGAGAAGGAGAATGCTCCATTATCCACTGCTCCTTGTATACATCCCCAGAATTGCTGGAGTTAGACGACCATTGGCACCGATGCGGTGACCGTCAATGCATGCCAGATGGGGTGGCCTTGCAGAATTGATATGATGATATCATCTGGACACCGAAAGGTGGTCAGATCGAGTTGAAAATTTGTATCATGGACCTTCACGTACAAATTATGGTCGTAGATATGATTGTATCGTGGGTACCGATCCATCTGAAGCATAAAAGATATAAAAAGTTCATTAGTTCAAAATTTAATTTTAGTAGAAAATTGATTTAATTTCATCAAACTATAATATTATATCAAGTCATGACATGTTTGATGAATTTTGAATTGAAATCGTGTAGTATGCATATAGTATGATTGATTTTGAAAAATTTAATGGCATGATTGTAATTTCGAATTAAACATATAACGCGTGAAGAGAGTTCGGAATTTTTCTAAGTATTTGATCGCGGGAAATGTCACTGTTCATGCCGAGATATTTTTCGCTCGATAAATTTGGTTTTCAAATTGATTTCCTATGCATTAATTTCAATTGAAATAACTCCGTTTAATTTTGTGATTGAGAAAATTTTACTCGCTAATTTTCGCTACAGCGTAAAAGACTTAGAAAAAAAAATCTTCTAAGTGTTGAAGTTGGTATCGTGAGACTGTAGCCGATCAATTTTACGATCGAGAAAAATTCCGCGTAAATTTACGATCGAGAAATTATTTCTCAGGTAAATTTACTATCGAAAAATTTTCCTCGATTGAATAAAATTTTTCGATTTGAAATTTGTCGAGCGGTATGTGATTTTCGATCCTAAGTAAAATTTTCGCAGCGGTATTTTTCTATCGAGAAATTAGTCAAAGAAAGAAAAACTAAGTCAATCGTCGAGAAATTTTTTCGATCAATTAAATCCTAAGCGGCGAATTTTACGATCGAAAAATTATGCGTTGAAAAATTAATTTTTCGCTGCTAAATTTTTGCGACCGATATAAATTAACTCGAAATTCTATTTTGCGATAGTAAGTTTTATGCTCGATCTAATTTGCATCTAAATTGTCTATTCAGCGCTTAAATTTTTCGCTCGCAGAAAATCCTAATTAGATTTCTCGACGGGATTTTTCGGTCAAAATCTTCTTTCTTAGCGACTAAGTCAGAATTTAGCGAACTAAGACTAATTAGATACAAACAGTATCTCAATTGAATCGGAATTCAATTAAGACTCTTTGCGATCGACAAAGTTCTTCGATGGCTTCAAACATTCAAATACCCAGTTTCTTTCAAAACTCAACTTAGTGGTCTAAAATGCAGATTTTCGAAAGTTTAAACTACCAGATTCATAGAAAACATCAAAACTATCTTAAGTGCATGCATTAACCCAGATTAAACTCGTAAACATGCCTAAATCACTATAAAATAGTATACGGTTTTCTCAGTTTGAAGAACAGTCGAGAATCTAATCCTAATCATGCGAAAAACTATAAAATGCAGATGCTAATGGAGTTAAATCGCACGCAAATATCAAATGAATCTCATTTCTACCTTAAACAGACAATTTGGTGTTGAAAATCGAAAGATTTGTGAGAGATTTGAACTGTCTGTGAAAGTTTTTCGAGAGAGAAATTTTTTGCGATTTAGGTTTGCGTGAGATAAAGTTTTTCGACTGACAAAAAGTGAACTTTTATTAACTCGCTGTAAGTCAATGTTGGGTTTGCGATTGGACGTTTTGCGATTAAATGGATCAGGCCCATTACTATTTGCGCTCGAGAAATATTGATTCGAAAATTTCTCTTAAATTCAATTTCTCTATCGCAAATTATCGCGGCCAATCAAAATCGTTCCCAACCCTGTTTACGATCGAGAAACATATGATTGCCAAATAATTCTTATATCCAATTTTTCGATTGTAAGTACTTCTAAAATTTTCAGATTGATCCGTATTTCAAATAAAATCACATTGTAATGCTCCCCCTCAGAATTAAAATAAATGCAATTAACTCCCTGAATTTTCTGTGTAATAACGTCTAGCTCCCCTGGCAGAAAAAAATATGTACCACTCAGAGAAATAAAACGTTAGAAATAATAGAGTTAATCAACAATTATTTTTAGCATGTTTTCCTTTCAAATATCTGTGACAATAGCTCCTTGTCTTGTATTGTCGACGTCTCACTCCTTTATTTTGTTTGAAGAAATCTGAAATACTTAGAGAAAAACGTCAAAAATATTTGGAGCTAATGCACGATTTTTATATTTACTCCCCCTCAAGTAATGCGCAAGAATTGACTTAACAAACATATGAAATCAATTCAAGTAACAAGCAAAAATACACAATTTACCTAGTAAGCACATATACATGGTCCCCAAAAACATGTATTGAAGATATTGCGCGAGGATAAGAGCAACGAAAAATTTATCGCATTTTAAACAATTTAGTACCAATGCAATCTAAAATTGCATTTAGAATGTGCGAAAAACTAAAGAAATTCGCATTTATTCAATTCAACGCATAAGAAACATAACATTTCATGTCAAAATGTGCGAACTTTTTCCTTTCACGATTTTTTTTTATGTATATTACTATTATTATAGTATGGGGTCAGATTATTTTGCTTCGATCAATCGTCACACCTAAAATTTTACGAGACATTTGAAAGAAGAAAATGCCGTCAAGTCATGTCGTCAAACTATAGTCCTCAGTTCATAGACTGGTCCATTTTGACAACTCTCACTAGGTTCGCTCTTGCACACAATTATTTCTAACTTGGGATTTTTATATTTATATCACTCAAGTCAACACAAGCAATTTTAAGTCAATTTACCTGTGATCGAGGCATTTTTTAATCATTTCACCTAAGCGAGAGACCGTCTTTTGGAATCAAAGGGTTTTGTAAGGGTTTTAGTTTGGCTAGGACTTAGAAGGGAAGGAATTTAGAAGTGAGATTATCTCTTCGTCATCTTCCATTTCTACGTCCATCTCCTTTTTTTTCGGCGTCTTCCTTCTTTTCAATCTTTTCTCCCTCTTTTTCTTTCAGGAACTATCCCTTTTTATGCTATGCTCAAGCTGAAGCTCCGCTTCTCCACGAGGCTATATGAGATTATCGTAGGCGAAGTTCTTCTTGTTGGTTCTCGGGCCGATACCGTGCTCATCTTCTCTTAATCCCTAGAAAGGTTTCAGAGATTATCTTTTTGGAAAAGTTCACGGTTATGGAATTCATACCCAAGGCTGCGCTCCTCTTCTCGTTTCCCGATATAAGACCGATTATCGTTGGAGAAGTTCACTTCGTGGTGCTCCTCTTTCTAGCCATTCTGACGAGAGTACGAGATTATCGTTGGAGAAGTTCACAGCAGAATCCATTTCACCTTCTAAGAGATAGTCGAAAGGCAGGTTCCTTTGGTCTGATTTTTGCGCGTTGAGCAATGCCTTCTTTTGTCATCATCCTCCTTATTTTCTCCCCCTCCTTTTCTCGTTTGAACAACCATCCGAAGAGTAGAATACGGTTGAAGGCTAGGAATGGGATTCAAAGGAAGAAAATGACATCGGAGATGGCTCAAAGTGGATGACTAAGGGCTAATGTGAGGGAAAAATTTAATAAGGCCGAGTGAGGATTAACCTAAGCGCCCTTATCATTTTCCTAACGATCTAAGGCAAGATGAGTATGAAGCCAAGTATCACTAGTTAAGACAAGTAACCGATGTGTGACTCACTCGAGAAATAGATAAGGAAAATAACAAGGCTAGAATCCTAACATATATATAGTGGCTTTGTGTCTAGTGGAGCAACCTAATGACCTTTAGACACAAGAATGCGACTTAGACTGATAAAATTAAGCAATTAAATCGATCGCATGTCGGGGAAAAATTCTAAGTGACTTTAGATCAGAGCATCCTAAAGGATTTCGTCATCCCCAAAATTATATATATTTATAATGTTTTTGAATTATTTTATTAATTTTTTAAAAAATTTATTTATTTCACGCAAGATAAAGC
Organism: Craterostigma plantagineum; assembly: GCA_027422505.1. NCBI lineage: Eukaryota > Viridiplantae > Streptophyta > Magnoliopsida > Lamiales > Linderniaceae > Craterostigma > Craterostigma plantagineum. Next base: position 8,263 of record JAPQWV010000669.1, on the reverse strand, counting down.
AAATAGGCAAAGAAAACACATAGCACAGATGTGGCAGCCCCGCCTTCCACCACTACTTTCTTAATTAGTCTACGCGACTAATGTCATAAAAATGAAAAGATCGTACGAAATTTCGTATAAAATTTTTCATTTCATAAAAAGGAATCGTAAGTGTTCCTACAAAAATTATCGTGGGTTCTATTCACATAGGAAAGCGCGCATGCGTGTCAAAATAAATCTATCTACTGGGCCTCCACGAGGTCGCATCCATGCACACACTTCCATCTCAAAAGCCCACGGAAGCTTCAAAAGTTGGCCTCGCCGTGAAAATGATCACGTACCGTGATCGCGGGGTCCTACAACACATAAAAACGTGGAGTGAGCTTATAAAGCTCAGTAAGTTAAAATCATGCATGCAATGCACGTGACCTAAATAGCGAAGGCATCCGTGCCAATGCTATCTACACCTCACATTCTTCCTGACCTTTCTCACCTTCTTCTTGACCTTTCATAACATATTTGGGCCCTCGACTTTCAATCTTACTTTGCACCATATAGAGCTCAAACCCCTAAGGGTAAAAGTGGCAGTACACACACTGGGAGGCTAAATCCGAGTACTCAATCTGTGCGTAACCCTATGGTGCCTTTCAATCCCAATGCGGTACACACTGAGAGGCTACTAGTGCCTTTCAATCCCAGTGTGATCCACACTGAGAGGCTACTAGTGCCTTTCAATCCCAATGCCGTCCCATTGAGAGGCTAACCCGGCACACAAATTTCGTTTAACCCTAAGGCGCCTTTCCATCCCAATGCGGTCTGACACGCGGGCGCTTCTCACTGGTAGCTTACTGCGAGGTCGCCAACACTCGAGGTTCCCTCGGTGCCGCTCATAACCCCGAGTCGCATCCTCCAGGTTGCATCTCCCGCTATGGGGTATTCCCCCTACCTTTCGTGATTCAGGTAATTCGGCTTCGTGAAACGCCGTGGCAGCATAGAAGAGCCGAGACTCGTCATTGAGTCGACACAAATGCCAACATCGGCAGATATACATCGCTCTCAAGCGATCTTATACTCATGCACGCTATTTCCCTGACTCTCATACTAGTCGTGCGTGCAGATGCTCATGCCATGAATCATGTAAACATGCGTACAATATTCATAGAATAATTTACGTCACATAAAAATCACATAAATTACGTCACATAGAAATCATAGAAATCACATAAAAATCACATAAGTCATATAGGCAAGTAGTCACACAAAATCATAAAATCACATAACACATAATTTCATGCACATAAAAATTATGTGTTGTAGTTGCGATTTCCACTTACCGGTATCCTTAGCTATATCGTACGGTAAATCGCTAATCTTCAAACCCTAAGTATGGAAACATATAAAATTAGGGTTTGTTAGTCTAGTTATAATTTTACTAAAATAGCTTTAGAAAACCCTAGTTTCGATTTTACCGGTTTTGAAATAGATCTCTACATCAGTTAAATGAATCTCAACATAAGTTCCAGTATAAATCTCGACATGTCTTAAAATGAATTTCGACATCATATATACCAAAATCCGACATCTAGATACTACATAAGATCTCGATATCTATTGGAATTAAATCTCGAGATGTATGTTAGTCCAATTGTAGCAAATGTCGAGATGATCTCTAAATCCCACATGAAATGTCGAGATGTATGTTAACCAGATAATGTTAAGAATTTCGAAATGTACATATATATATTCCATCAAAGATCTCGAGTTAAACCTAAATGTAAATCTCGACATTACACATCAAGATTTCGAGCTAATATATAAATTTTGAAGTTACTTTAAAAATCAAATTTCGGCATGGATTTCAAGATAACTTATCAGCTCGATTTATAATTACACAAGTCCGATATTATATACAAGGTTCAATATCTATATTAACTCAAAAGATCTCGACATGTCTCAAGATACCTCTCCACATGAGTGCCAATGGATCTCGATCTGTACTTGTACATGGATTTTGATATTTACCTTAGAATAAATCTCGATATCAACCTTTATCTCGACATTATATGACTTCGATATAAGAAAGGCGACAATTTTCGATATTGATTAAATAACATCTAAAGATTTCGATATCTCACACCACTAGACATTCAAACCTTAAACCTTTTGACATAGATCTCGAAATTTTTAATCCTTTATAATGACTTCGAACTTATTCCTTCACAACTAACAGAGTTCGAAACCTATGGGAATTTTATTGCTTGGCATCTAACCTTTCAATCGGGAGCATATCTTCAAGAAGGGTATGAATATCATATGAACCTTAAGCTATTCATTCATTTTCAAGAACCGATTTATACAAACCTATATCTAATTTTCTTTTTCTTTTTCTTTTTGAGCTTAATAATTCCTAAAACCTATTAATATAAAGGTAAAAACATGGAGTTATCGTAACACAAGTTTACCTATTCCCAGCTTGGTGATATCTCTGTTCAACTTCTCTCCTTCGTTCTATTAATATCTCTGTTGGTTTTCGAGGGTTTGTAGGTTTTTTGTTTAATGAACTAAAGTCTTTATTTCTTATCCTTACCATTTGACGTGTTTAGGTAAACAAATGACGTTGATATTAGTTAGTTCTTATCTTATCCTAGTTTTTATCTTATCATTGCGTGTTATTTTAGCTAAGTGACGTGATTTCCTACTTTACACTTACTTGTCAATTACCTTCAAACCTTATAATATCAATTCATTTTATTCCTCTTTTGTTGAATCATCGAATTATACCTCCTATATATAGACTTCTTCGTCATTAAGTAACTAGTGTTCATTCATAATAATTGGGCTTTAACTACGAATCTTAATAGGGCCCAATTGTTATAATTCTAATCATATTTTCGTTAGTTCTTAGTAATTAAAATCAGATATTTCGGATTTCCTATTTTTAGCTATTTTTCCTAAGTTCCAACTCTATACTTATTATAAATTTTGGTTTTTGAAAACCTCTACCCAAGTTAGTGTACCTATTTTAATGTTAACATCGTTTACCCTATGACTAAGGGTTCGGATCTTACCAAACCCTAAGTTCAAAATCTTCCAGGTTATCATGTCATATACTAGAAACCCTAAAATCAATAACTAACCTAATTCCTCTACTTGGTTAGTAATCCTAATAGCATTTAACATATAATCATGCATTTGATATATAATCACGTTGACACATAAAATCATAGAATATGTTCCATGCAATCACGTAAGTCCTAATTCGTAACACATAAAATTTATAAATTACCCAACATGAAATCATATAGATACATAAGTCACGTAAAGCACTAAAAATATTAATACTTCTGTTTCACAATTAATCTGTGTGTTACAACTAAGTCTCATATAATCTTAACCTTTTATTTAATTAGTCCAATAAAATCTCAACTTAAATACTTTCACACTAATTATATTGTAAACCCCGTAGATAAATTTTATGGGTATTACATCCTCCCCCCCTTAAAAGAATTTCGCCCCCGAAATTCCGTTAGCTGGAATGATTCAGGGTGACGATAGGTAGGGAGTTGAACTGGCTTGGTTAGGTGGTAGAAATTCACCCTAGGAGATTATCAAAGAATCTTAAAGGATTTTCGAGGATCGAAAGGAATCCTGGTGAAGTAAACATGAAGATTGGCCCCATTAGTGGAACTCGTATTACCTCGAAAAGTTAAGAAGAATTCCTATAATTCTAACTTAGGCAGAGATCAAAAGTTATAAGCGTCCACCACGCTTCCGCTGCACCATTTCGATACTGAAAAGGGGTGTTTCTCGAATTGATCAGAAAAATAGGGGTGTAGGGTTATACCCAAGATATTATGTGAAATTGGGATCTGCCCCCAGGTAATTCAGATACGACTTCCTATTTTGAGCACCTATCTACAATGATCATGATTGAGGTCGGCACTTGGACTGATATCAACCAAGTCGGCTAAAAGAATTCCGAATCTTACCACATAAGTGTTGGGTACAAAAGGAAATGTGGCTCATGAGCCCATTAGAATGCATGTTGAAGTTTATCGGTTAGGAGGGTACCTTCCGTCCCGGATGGATTGTTTTCAGCTTCTTCCGCCGTAAGCATATATACTCGAGCGGGGGCCGTCAGCGGCTTAGCTTGGTTTGCTCCCTGACTTCCAGATGCATTCTCTGGGCAGGCTACGGAGTAGTGGCCTGTCTTGCACATTTAAAGCAGGTGGCGTTTTGGGAGAAACAGACGCCAAGATGACGTCGTGCACATTTCGGACATACGGGTGCATTCGGTTGGGGTCTCCCTTGATTCGGATTTGTTTGTTGAGGTGGTCGAGGGCGGTTTTGAAAATTGGGTTTCACATTCTGAGGAACAAACGGTTTCTTCTAATTATTTCCGTTCCCTTTGGCTCCTTGTTCGAATTTTCTCTTAATTTTCTGGGCTCGCACGATTCTGATTTTGGCTTGTTCAGCCATCAGGGCTCGTTCCGCCATTTGGGCATACATAAACCCTTGGAATCCAGCCATGCCAACGTCACGGTAAAGTTCTGGCTTCAGGCCCTCCATAAACCGCTCAATCTTTAATGCATCCGTACTTACCATGTGTGTGGCGAATCGGGACAATTGTTCGAATTTCCTAATATAATCCGCTACCGTCATTGCTCCCTGGCGAAGATTGATGAACTCGTTCATCCTATGGGCACGGACGGGAGCAGTGAAATACTTATTGCGGAAAAGTTCTTTGAAACGCTCCCAGGTCATTGTCAATGGATCTTCTAAAGTTAGGATCGTGTCCCACCAGTGGCCGGCGCTTCCCCTTAATAGGTACCCAGCACACAAGGCTTTTTCGATTTCAGGGGTACGGCTATGCTGGAACATAGTTTCTAGGGTTCGGAGCCAATCCTCAGCCGAGGTTGGGTCAACAGCATCTTCAAAGGTTGGGGGGTTAAGTTTACGAAATCTTTCCCCGACCATTTCGATTCTGTCGGCCTGAGAAGATCCGTTGCTTGATTGCCCACCAGCGTTTTGTTGCTGAATCAGTTGCTGGATTTGGGCGGATTGTTGGCGGACTAGTTCCGCGAGCTGAAGGATAGTCTCATCCCGACTATCAGTAGAGGCTGCGGCTTCTTTACCTTTATCTTCACCCGCACTATTTTCATTTCTCGTTCTACCCATTGTTCTTCTATCCTAACGTTCCTAAGATCAATAAATCATGTAACACCAGAAATTCATAAAAACATAAAACCTACAGGCAAGGCCGCTTCCGTGCTTTTGAGTGTGTGTACATGGACAGTCTGCAGAACCTATATCCTAAGCTCTGATACCACCTGTGGCAGCCCCGCCTTCCACCACTACTTTCTTAATTAGTCTACGCGACTAATGTCCTAAAATGAAAAGATCGTACGAAATTTCGTATAAAATTTTTCATTTCATAAAAAGGAATCGTAAGTGTTCCTACAAAAATTATCGTGGGTCCTATTCACATAGGAAAGCGCGCATGCCTGTCAAAATAAATCTATCTACTGGGCCTCCACGAGGTCGCATCCATGCACACACTTCCATCTCAAAAGCCCACGGAAGCTTCAAAAGTTGGCCTCGCCGTGAAAATGATCACGTACCGTGATCGCGGGGTCCTACAACACATAAAAACGTGGAATGAGCTTATAAAGCTCAGTAAGTTAAAATCATGCATGCAATGCACGTGACCTAAATAGCGAAGGCATCCGTGCCAATGCTATCTACACCTCACATTCTTCCTGACCTTTCTCACCTTCTTCTTGACCTTTCATAACATATTTGGGCCCTCGACTTTCAATCTTACTTTGCACCATATAGAGCTCAAACCCCTAAGGGTAAAAGTGGCAGTACACACACTGGGAGGCTAAATCCGAGTACTCAATCTGTGCGTAACCCTATGGTGCCTTTCAATCCCAATGCGGTACACACTGAGAGGCTACTAGTGCCTTTCAATCCCAGTGTGATCCACACTGAGAGGCTACTAGTGCCTTTCAATCCCAATGCCGTCCCATTGAGAGGCTAACCCGGCACACAAATTTCGTTTAACCCTAAGGCGCCTTTCCATCCCAATGCGGTCTGACACGCGGGCGCTTCTCACTGGTAGCTTACTGCGAGGTCGCCAACACTCGAGGTTCCCTCGGTGCCGCTCATAACCCCGAGTCGCATCCTCCAGGTTGCATCTCCCGCTACGGGGTATTCCCCCTACCTTTCGTGATTCAGGTAATTCGGCTTCGTGAATCGCCGTGGCAGCATAGAAGAGCCGAGACTCGTCATTGAGTCGACACAAATGCCAACATCGGCAGATATACATCGCTCTCAAGCGATCTTATACTCATGCACGCTATTTCCCTGACTCTCATACTAGTCGTGCGTGCAGATGCTCATGCCATGAATCATGTAAACATGCGTACAATATTCATAGAATAATTTACGTCACATAAAAATCACATAAATTACGTCACATAGAAATCATAGAAATCACATAAAAATCACATAAGTCATATAGGCAAGTAGTCACACAAAATCATAAAATCACATAACACATAATTTCATGCACATAAAAATTATGTGTTGTAGTTGCGATTTCCACTTACCTGGTATCCTTAGCTATATCGTACGGTAAATCGCTAATCTTCAAACCCTAAGTATGGAAACATATAAAATTAGGGTTTGTTTGTCTAGTTATAATTTTACTAAAATAGCTTTAGAAAACCCTAGTTTCGATTTTATGGGTTTTGAAATAGATCTCTACATCAGTTAAATGAATCTCAACATAAGTTCCAGTATAAATCTCGACATGTCTTAAACTGAATTTCGACATCATATATACCAAAATTCGACATCTAGATACTACATAAGATCTCGATATCTATTGTAATTAAATCTCGAGATGTATGTTAGTCCAATTATAGCAAATGTCGAGATGATCTCTAAATCCCACATGAAATGTCGAGATGTATGTTAACCAAATAATGTTAAGAATTTCGAAATGTACATATAGATATTCCATCAAAGATCTCGAGTTAAACCTAAATGTAAATCTCGACATTACACATCAAGATTTCGAGCTAATATATAAATTTTGAAGTTACTTTAAAAATCAAATTTCGGCATGGATTTCAAGATAACTTATCAGCTCGATTTATAATTACACAAGTCCGATATTATATACAAGGTTCAATATCTATATTAACTCAAAAGATCTCGACATGTCTCAAGATACCTCTCGACATGAGTGCCAATGGATCTCGATCTGTACTTGTACATGGATTTTGATATTTACCTTAGAATAAATCTCGATATCAACCTTTATCTCGACATTATATGACTTCGATATAAGAAAGGCGACAATTTTCGATATTGATTAAATAACATCTAAAGATTTCGATATCTCACACCACTAGACATTCAAACCTTAAACCTTTTGACATAGATCTCGAAATTTTTAATCCTTTATAATGACTTCGAACTTATTCCTTCACAACTAACAGAGTTCGAAACCTATGGGAATTTTATTGCTTGGCATCTAACCTTTCAATCGGGAGCATATCTTCAAGAAGGGTATGAATATCATATGAACCTTAAGCTATTCATTCATTTTCAAGAACCGATTTATACAAACCTATATCTAATTTTCTTTTTCTTTTTCTTTTTGAGCTTAATAATTCCTAAAACCTATTAATATAAAGGTAAAAACATGGAGTTATCGTAACACAAGTTTACCTATTCCCAGCTTGGTGATATCTCTGTTCAACTTCTCTCCTTCGTTCTATTAATATCTCTGTTGGTTTTCGAGGGTTTGTAGGTTTTTTGTTTAATGAACTAAAGTCTTTATTTCTTATCCTTACCATTTGACGTGTTTAGGTAAACAAAGGACGTTGATATTAGTTAGTTCTTATCTTATCCTAGTTTTTATCTTATCATTGCGTGTTATTTTAGCTAAGTGACGTGATTTCCTACTTTACACTTACTTGTCAATAATTACCTTCAAACCTTATAATATCAATTCATTTTATTCCTCTTTTGTTGAATCATCGAATTATACCATCCTATATATAGACTTCTTCATACCATCCTATATATAGACTTCTTCGTCATTAAGTAACTAGTGTTCATTCATAATAATTGGGCTTTAACTACGAATCTTAATAGGGTCGAATTGTTATAATTCTAATCATATTTTCGTTAGTTCTTAGTAATTAAAATCAAATATTTCGATTTCCTATTTTTAGCTATTTTTCCTAAGTTCCAACTCTATACTTAT